>CM077240.1:27403356-27440856 GCA_039654775.1 Spinibarbus caldwelli
GAAAGAAAACTTGCACTTAACCTTTTCACAGGCATTTTGTTTAGACAGATATCGCGATATATCATTATAGGATTTTCTAGAAATATATCGATTATCGCAGAATCGCTGTATCATGATATTATCGTTATCGTGAGCCATGTATCGTGATTATATCGTATCGTGAGGTACCCTGCGATTCCCACCCCTAATATATATATATATATATATATATATATATATATATATATATATACACTGTACAGTATATATTTTTATATATATTTTATAAAATTATAATAGTATGTATTTTTTTAAATTGATTTATTTATTTATTTATTTTTTATGTTGCTCTAGATTTTTGATGTGTCTTATTGGTTTCAGAGTTTTAGTGGGTTTCCCTCTCTCTGCCTTGAGTCTGATGTCAGTGAACATTAACCAGACTCAATATCTGGCATTGATCCGACTGGATGTTTTTACACAAACACACTGCGGCCATGCAAAGCAGTGCACAGTTCCAGAGAAACAGTGGAGCTGTCGATGCTTGTTCTGGGAACCTGCACTGATCCATGACTGTGAACTTGTTGTTTTGAAGTCTTAAACGACTTGCACTACTGTTCTGAAGCAGGGAAAAAGCACAGTCAGCATGCATCGGTCCCTGGTGGTGTAAGGAAGAAAAAAGATGCATATTAAGGGGTGTTACGATGAGAGATGAAGGGTTTGGGAACGGACAGGCGGGTACAGTAGGAGGGGCTGAATTTGCAGTGTTTGCGGGCAGCTGTTGCAATAGAAATAGAAAGTAGCCTGAGTGGGAGAACTTAAAATGAACATGCAGAAGATAAAAGGCAGACAGTATATGGAGAGTGGGTGATGAATTTTACCCAGCACTGAGATTGTGATGTTTCAGTTTTAGCGCTCCTGCTTCTGCTAGCGTGCTGATTGCAGAGTTCTTTCTCTCTTTCTCTCACCCTTTATAGAGTCCAAAATACAAAAGCACTTTTAGCTGCCATTTCATTCTGTCAGGATCACACAATCCATTTTCCTTTTTTTCCCCCTCGCTTTCTGTTTGACCTAAAACCTGCCTTTTTCTGATGCCTTCTTGGATCCCATTTACCCCTCTATGCCAACCCCATTTCCTCTCCATTTTCCTTAAGACAGGAAGCACGAGTCATTTCCGGACTGCAAATGGAACACAATGTTCAGTATACAAAATTGAAAATGTATATTATAAATAAAAAAATAGCATAATAATATCTATGTATTATTTATTTATTTTAAATAAAACACACTAATTTCTTTTCAGGTTTATACATCTTAATAGTTATTTATTTATTTACTTAAATTAAAAGAGTTAAGTTTATATATCTTAAAGTACTCGATTAATATTAGAAATTATACACAAACACTAATGTTCAAAAATTTGAATTGGAAAGACTCTCTCTCTCTATAATATAATATAATGTAATGTAATGTAATGTAATATAATATAATATAATATAGGGCTGCAACAACTAATCAATAAAATCGATTATTATCGATAATGAAAACCATCGACAACGATTCTCATTATCGATTAGTCGGGTCTGCCCACAGCGCACGTCCAACTTCAGCCAGTCACGTCAAATTAACATTACAGCACTGAATAACGCATTTCTATGGCCAAAATGCATCTAAAAATAGTGGAGGAAACAGAATGAGATGCTGCGGGAGAAGTACGTGATCCAAGTTGCACAAAACATGAGAATTCTTTATTTTAAGCTTTAAGCTAATGCTTTAGCGTAATGGCTTGCCCTGTCAGGCGCTTTGACAGATGCGTGTGGGTCCTCAGCGCAAACACTTTCAGTTTACGGTCATATCCTTATCTGTAAATGTCACAAATTCACGCGAGCATTTCCATTTTTGCATAACGTTCTGTCCTGACAGTCTGTGTTAAGTTTAAATCTTTACTGAATGAGCACCGGCGCGCGAATGCGCGTCAGAGAAGGATTAATATTCAGCGCAAAAACATTCATTGTGCTGAAATATCTGTTGTTGAACTTTAAATTAAGGTTTAAAAGTCAACAGGTAGGGCACGTATTTTATGAGAGTAGGAACTGTAAAGGGATAACTGCGTGTAGTTGTCTGAATATAAATATCAGACGCTTCATAGCCGCCTTTTACAGGATAAAGTAATTACAGTAAACGTGACTGTGATCAAAAAGTTGGTTAACACTGAGTTTGTTTTTATTCTATCTTTATTATTATCTTAATTTTTGATGAAGAGATTTAAACCATAGGCCTATAGACAGTGCTTAAATTTATTAAAACAAATTTATGTAAAGTTTATAACAAATTATGTAAGGTCTGTGCCACTGCTGTTCTAAACTAACAGTATTGGTGTTTACTAAAATCATTTTTTACCTATCTGTATTGGTTAGTCCTCCAATATGCGTAAGCTCTTTAGTAAGAGTAGGCTATTTCTAATACTATAATATAATTATTGCTGTTATCTATGAAAGAATGAAAGATCTATGAAAGATTTTTTCAGATACCCAGTTACAGTCAAAAAGTACCTAAACAATGCCAGCAAGAATGCATGCTGTTATGAAAGGCAGGAGGCCATTTTTTATTATGTTAATAAATACTATTTAGTTTTTTCAGTTTGTTATTTGCCAAATAAATGACAATAACAGTTTTAGATTTAAACAATTCTTTGACAGATTCCTAAAATAAAAATAAAATAAATAAATAAATAAATATATAATATAATATAATATAATATAATATAATATATATAAATAATAATCGGCCAACTAATCGATTATCAAAATAATCATTAGTTGCAGCCCTAATATAATATAATATAATATAATATAATATAATATAATATATTTACACGTGTGTGTGTGTGAATGTGTTTTTAAAGTAATTCTCTTATTCTCACCTAGGTTGAAAAATAAAAATAATTTTAAATTTGAATTTATTCATGTGATGGCAAAGTTGAATTTTCAGCATCATTACCCCAATCTTCAGGCTCATGTGATCCTTCAGAAATCATGCTAATATTCTAAATTGGTGCTTAAGAAACATTTCTTATTATAAATGTTGAAAACATTTGTGCTTTTTAATGTTTTTGTGGAAACCATAATACATTTTTTCATACCTTTTAATTAGGGCTTCGCCGATCCGATATTCAGTATCGGTATCGCTCCGATATTGCCATTTTTTGCCGGATCGGGGTATCGGTCAGACGAGGCCGATCCAAATCCGATATTCTGCGTATAGCTGCTATTGTGTTATTGTTAAGACCCACGAAAGTCACAAAAACCATTATAAAGGACAATAAAGTTTCCGTGCACTATATTTCAAGTGTTCTGAAGCCGTTCCATAGTTTAATGTGAGGTACAGATGAATATTTAAGTCAAGTTCACGTAAACACTTCTCTCCACCACGGCTGTCTGTCATCCTCCATTCAGCATTCAAACTGCATTCAGTTATGACAGTCAAGACGACAAAACACTCTCCACTGTTCTTATTATACTTGATCTGTAAATAAAGTTCAATGGTTTGCTTAAAAGGATTTTATCTTGCTAGAGTTTCATGCTGTTTCTGAATCGTGTTACTTTTCTCCCGGGTATCTGTTAGATCACAACACTGTTGTAGAGAGCACTATGAATGGTTCTTCACGAGCACAGTAACTGAAATTTAAAACGGTTAAAAGAAAAGGCTCAATAAACTGTCGCACAGATTTAATACATTCCGCATTAATATCTCTTTCCTTTGTGCTTTGAACTTCACTATGCGGACTGCGGAGCGGTGTGCCTGCGCACTGTGACTCTGTGTTGCTTCAAGTGCATCATTCTACGCACGGGATGCGCATAAGTGCTTTGTGCCGCTCTGTATTGGAGCCTTTCGTATTATAATATTTTTGCGCAATGAAAGATTATTAATAGCCTTTCTTGTTCGTCTCATCTGTCATATGGTGCTGCCTCATTACTGTGCAGTACTTTAAAAGAAATGTCTTTTAATTTTACTGTGTGTGTGTGTGTGTGTGTGTGTGTATATACAGTGGGTACGGAAAGTATTCAGACCCCCTTAAATTTTTCACTCTTTGTTATATTGCAGCCATTTGCTAAAATCATTTGTTCATTTTTTTTTCCTCATTAATGTACACACAGCACCCCATATTGACAGAAAAACACAGAATTGTTGACATTTTTGCAGATTTATTAAAAAAGAAAAACTGAAATATCACATGGTCCTAAGTATTCAAGGGTGCTTCTACTAAATACTGAGCAAAGGGTCTGAATACTTAGGACCATGTGATATTTCAGTTTTTCTTTTTTAATAAATCTGCAAAAATGTCAACAATTCTGTGTTTTTCTGTCAATATGGGGTGCTGTGTGTACATTAATGAGGAAAAAAAAATTAACTTAAATGATTTTAGCAAATGGCTGCAATATAACGAAAAGTGAAAAATTTAAGGGGGTCTGAGTACTTTCCGTACCCACTGTGTGTGTGTATATGTGTATATGTGTATATGTGTGTGTGTGTGTGTATATATATATATATATATATATATATATATATATATATACATATACATATATACACACACATATATATATATATATATATATATATATATATTTTTTTTTTTACTTGTTTTCCATGAATGTATTCTACAATACAAAGAGCAATATATCATTTTTACCAGATTTAGTCCTACCCTTATTCACTTTTCTTTGTTCCCCAATAAATGTTTTTTTTTTTCCACAAATTTTAGATTTTATAAAATTATTGTGCGCTCATGATTTTTCTAGTGTAACTTTTCCTACTGAATTATCCACTAACCTAGTTTATAATAGTATTTTTGTCATAGATTATAATTACATATTCATTTGTTGTTTTTCTTTAAAGTAAAGTTGTGTATATTTAGTAGATTGTGTGTAAAACACAAAAGAGTGATGAGCAGGTCAACACACACTGAGGTATAGAAATTCTACACAGATTAAAAAAAAAAAAAAAACTGCGCTGTTATTGGATTGATATCGGTATCGGCAGATATTCAAAATTTTTGGTATCGGATCGGTATCGGTTCTGAAAAAGTGGTATCGAGCCAGCCCTACCTTTTAATACTTTTTACCTTTTAATGAAGCTGTTTTTTGTTTTTAATATATTATTAGGCAGATTCATATAGTCACACTGCATCAGTCTATTTTGAGCATATTCCCAGAAATTGATGGTCCTCTAGGAACAAGCACGTATTCCAGAGCACCTCGAGCTTGTGGCAGCTGTTTGATCTGTTTGGCAGGCCGTGGGGTGGATTGTCAGACAGGGCATGTAAAACGCCTCTCAGGACTGTGCGAGAGAGAGAGCAAGGCAAAAGCTAGCCGATAAATCTGGTTTCAAGCATCCTCACCAGGTTCATGTGGCACCTGTCCTCTCCGCTGGTCTGACATAAGCCACTCAGCGTCGGTCCCTGGTCAGCCAGACCTCACGCTTGTGTTTCAGCCTCTGAAGGTTGTCTAAGGTTCTGTGTGCTGTTTGCACTGTGTTCTGACCCTTTGGGCGCCGTCACCTCGGTAATCTCATGTGGGCCGTAACCTTGTTGCTCGTTGACGTCACTGGCGCCCGCTGCCGTCTCAGAGACGGGAATCGCTCAGCCAGAGCGCTGCAGACAGATGGCAGGCACATCCACACATGATAGGATTACGCCGGACATATTAGAATTTTCAGGTATTAAAATCCTCCTGAAAAAGCAATTTCGATAAAGCAGAATCTGTTTGGATTTAAACTGATTTATGTTGTAGACACATTAGACTGTGTGAAAAGATTGGTCAGTATTTATTTACATGTGTTTCCATGTATGTTGTTCTTTTTCTTTCTTTTTTTTTAATTTGCTTTTTGTAACCATTTTGTTAAAAAAAAAAAAAAAAAAACATTTTAAATTTTTATTTCATAGTTTAAGTTTGCATTCAGCATAAAATTTGCTTATGTACAGTACATAGTCATGAACGGCTTTTTTTAAATACTGATTGCAACCAGAAAGGACAATGCACTAAATGCTAATTAACTAGTATTTTCCATTGCCTGTTTAGATTCTTTTTAGATTTGATATTATTTCATTATTTCACGTTTTTTTTATGTTGCTGCCTTATGTTAAACTCCTTTAAATTTACTTTTTTTCCCACATCAATCTACACTTCGTACACCATATTGACAAAGCAAAAACAGAATTGTCACAACTTCGTAAATTTATTAAAAAATAAAAAACTGAAAAAAGTACTTTGCATAAGTATCCATACCCTTAACTAAATATATAGCTGAAGCACCTTTACAGCCTCAAACCTTTTTTTGTTTGATGCGACAAGCTTTGCTCATCAGCATTTGGCAATTATCTGTCATTCTTCTCCTCACCTCTTCACCTCTCAAGCTCTGTCAGGTTGGACGGGGGCAGATGCACATTTTCAGGTTTCTCCAGAAATATTTCATTGGGTTCAATCTCAGGCTGTGGCTGGGCCACTCAAGGACATTCACAGAGTTGTCCTGTTGGAAGGTGAACCTTCTGCCCAGCCTGAGGTTCTGAATGCTCTGGACTGGGTTTTCATTAAGGCTATCTCAATATTTTGGTGCATTGAGCTTTTCTTCTACTCTGATGAGTCCCTCAGTTCCTGCCGCTGAAAAACAGCCCCACAGCATGAGGCTGCTACCAGCACACTTTACTTTTGGAATGGTACTCTGCAGGTGATGAGCAGTGCCTGGTTTGCTTCAAACATGATGCTTGGAATTGAGGTTCATCAAACCAGAGAATCTTGTTTCTCACAGTCTGAGGGTCCTTTAGGTGTTTTTTTGCAAATTCTAAGTGTGTTTTCATGTGTCTTAACTGAAGACAGGATTGAGTATTGCCACAGCGGCATAAAGCCCAGATGGTGGAGTGTTGCAGTGATGTTTGTCCTTCTGTAGATTTCTCTCATCTGGATATATGATCATGGAGCTCAACTAAAGTGACCATCAGGTTCTTGGTCACCACACTAACCAAAGCCCTTCTTTATCAATTGGTCAGTTTGGCCAGGAGGCCAGCTCTAGTAAGAGTCCTGGTGGTTTCAAACGTCTTCCATTAAGGGTAACAGAGACTACATGCTTCTGTGAACCTTCAGTGAAGCAGAATTTTTTTTTTTCAACTCTTCCCCAGATGTGTGGCTTGACGCAACCCTGTTTCTGAGCTCTACAGGCAGTTCTTTGGACCTCAGGGCTTGGTTTTTGCTCTGATATGCATTTTCAGCTGTTAGACCATTTATTAAGACATGTGCCTTTCCAAATTATACCCATTCAATTGAATTTGCCACTGGTTAACTCCACTCAAAGTGTAGTAACATCTACAAGCAATATGAATGCTCCTGAGCTAAATTCCAACTGTCCCATATAAGGGTATGAATACTTACGCAATGGAATCATTTAAGTTTTTTATTTTTAATAAATTTGTGAAGATGTTAAAAACCTGTTTTTCGCTTTACCATTATGGTGTATGGAGTATAGATTGATGTGGAAAAATAGTAATTTAAAAGCAGTTTAACATAAGGCAGCAACATAAAACGTGAAGAAAATAAAGAGGTATGAATACTTTCGCAAGGCACTGTATGTATATGTGTGTGTGTATGTACAGGTGCATCTCAATAAATTAGAATGTCGTGGAAAAGTTCATTTATTTCAGTAATTCAACTCAAATTGTGAAACTTGTGTATTAAATAAATTCAATGCACACAGACTGAAGTAGTTTAAGTCTTTGGTTCTTTTAATTGTGATGATTTTGGCTCACATTTAACAAAAACCCACCAATTCACTATCTCAACAAATTAGAATACTTCATAAGGCCAAAAAAAACAAAAAAAGTGTTTTAGTGAATTGTTGGCCTAAAAAACACTTTCTTGTGAGTTTTAGAATGGATGAGCTGGAGGTGGATTACTTAACACACAAATTACTGAGGATATTTCATCCTTCTCCAATCATTGTTTCTCTGGGATCATCAGCGCCGTCCTGTCACAGTGAATAATGAGTTCTGCGTATATCTTTGTTTCCTCTACACACCACACATCATTAGTAAATAATGCAGCTGCTTTTCCCCTTCCACTTAATAAATTAAGAGTTTTAAGTAAACGAAAATACAATAAAAATGCCAAAAAAATGAAATGGTAAAAAGTTTTTTTTTTTTTTTTTAGCTGCTCTGTTTCTTGTGTTTTTGAAATATTTAGCCATTTATCCAGTGATTCACACAATTTTGGTTTGCTCTTTTCGGTCTTGCTTTGTGAAATATAGAAAAAAGTAAGTGTGGAAAGCTGCTTTAATGGCATTTCAGATGTTCTTACAAATGCTCACTAGAATTAACAAAATGCTCAAACACTGTTTTGTAAGCTTAAAATACATTGCACAGATATGTCATTTTATATCTGTAATTTTATGCACAATTAAATGCAGAACAGTTTGCTTTTTCTTGTCTTTTTTTTTTTTTTTTTTTGCTTTAATGTGTAATTGTGCTTTGCATTTTTAATTACAGTTATGCAACATTGATTTAAAAGGATATATAAATGGATATATAGCCTTTGTGTCTGAAACTGCGTCTTATACGAGTCCCAGTCCACCTCTCCATGAATATAAAAGCTCCCATATTAAATGCCTTTTGCACACAAACATGTCAGAGGAGTCAATCATTGATTGAAAACCTGTTGCTTTGTCAGCATCGAGGGGAAAGCATGCAAACAGACTCTCATGATCCGTGTTTCAGTGAAGAGCCAGAGTGTTTGAAATGCAGGTCTTAGGAAAATGTCACGTAATGTCATGACTAATAATGAGGGAGAAAATTCTCATTGGATAAGGCCATGCAGTCTCATGAATAATTATTAGACACTCCTGTAGTGCATGATAACATCCTGTGACGTTCTCTTGAGGTTGAGTTCAAATTTAGAAGATAATGTTATTAAATTAAATTAACCATTTTGTATCCAAATAATGTCACTCTGTAATTCTCACTTTTTATTGCTATCTTGGCACTGTTGTCTCCATACAGAGGGTCTATAAGGAGAATGGCCACACTTCACATCATCACTTAAGGTTGTTTTAAAGCTAGACCTAACATATGATGTGTTAATTGGCACCAAAGTGTTGCAGATGGGAAATACTACTTTTACTCGTGTTGCGCTTGGTAAGGCGACTCCATATTGTATCAAGCATATGCTGATATATTATGATTGCTTATGGTCTATGATTTTAGTGTTTTGTTTTATAAGGTACATGTGCGTGTGTTTTCAATCTTAAAATACTATTTGCTGTTCATGGATTAACTTCTCTAAATAAATGTGGTTACACTTTCCTCTTCTCTGTTTTGTAGTGTGGTGAACTGCGGGTCCTTAAAAAGTATTACATTTGGATGCATCTCATTTAAGGCCAAAATTGTAAAAGAAAGCCTTAATTATGATTTCAAGAGGTTTTAAATCATAAGACCAGAATTGTGATACAGCTTAATTTGATGATTCAACTTTAAAAGCCCATAATTTCATTAAATAAACATGAGCGCTGCACAGGTGCTTTGTGTACTGCTGTTACCAGGGAAACAGCTATATTTCTGCCATTCCAAAAGTGCCACCTGCTGGCAGAAAATGAATGCGCATTTTCGATAAGCTTGTTGTTTTTGTTCAGACCAATGCGACCCATGTTTTTACCCTGGAAACACGTAGAGCTGTAAATGTGAACTGGTGGATTGATAAGAAGATAGTGCATTATAAACAGGGGTGCACATAAGTGGTCCGCATGCGCGACCAAAATTAAAAATGCGTTGTATAAATAAGTTTTGACAGCGCATTTGCGTACAGACATGGATGACAGCTGTTAATGTACAATTACCATTTTAGATCGACAAACTGTACTGTACAAGATTTCTATTCAAACTGAAAGCATAATCTAGGCTAGCCGCTGCCATTTTCAAAGCAAAACTATGACATTTCATTCACTGTAGGGTCGTTGTGAGTAGACTCCGAAATCACGGATGTCTTCACTGATTCTCACATCTCTATATAGTGTCTGGCAATTGAGTGCAGTATATCAGTAGAGTGTAAAGGAAATTAAGTGAGGATCCGTTTGCAGTGCAGTCCGTGAGCGGTGCAGAAGCTGCAGCATGGGCTCATTGTGCTTCACATAAGACGCGTTTGAGCGCGCTATGATTCCCGGCCGTGCACGCGTGCGTCGGATAGCTGGAGTTGTCGCAGAAACGACTTTTCCCCATATTTTTATCCTACGTGAAGGTTACTTTAGAAATAAATAACAGTCATAGTAAATTTAGTTTGTAATTATACATGCTTCTGTGACAGCTTTGTAGTTTAATAGATGCTTTGTTATGCGATGTTATGTTTAATGCAATACAATTTGGTTTTCCATGGTTAACCTAGGCAATTTGTGTTCAATCATTAACCTTAAATCATTAAAAACTCACATAATAAACAAGAATAAAAATCAATAAGTTTGCATTCGTATGTATTTACTCCTTTTACTAACTGCTTGTTTTCTTAAAAAAAAACAAAAAAACTAGCTTTTCTAATCTTTTTGTATTCTATCTTTTTATTTTTATTTATTATACAATTAACAAAAGCAAAAAAGGCCTCTAACACTAGCTTGCTCTATTCTTTTCCTATTCTATCGGTTTTATTATTATTTATTAGGCTATATAATAAAAGAAAAAAAAAACCTTGCAACATGTACTGCGTTAAGCTAACTGAGACTTGTTATAGCACTTGCATATATTGCTCTTTTGTTGATTTTGATTGCTTCCATTGTCCTCATTTGTAAGTCGCTTTGGATAAAAGTGTCTGCTAAATGACTAAATGTATGTATTCTTAATATCAATGTTGTTTAAGACAATAGCACCATCCCCTGACCATTATAATGTGACAAATTCATAGCTCATTTAAAGGTAATGTCACCGCTAAATTAGAGTGATTTGGACAGTCCCGCTAAATGGAGTCGAGGAGTCGATTCCATCGACTCCTATGGTGGGAGTCGGAGTCGATTCCGAAAAACCTGGAACCGAACACCCCTAATTCACTGATGCTCTTCCACCAGCAGCGCTAAACCCCGAAGCGTATATACTTACTTGCCGGCAACCCGCCAAAATAAAAGCTCGCTGATTTTACGTTTGAAAATGATGAAAATTCAAATAATAATAATAATAAAAATAAAAACATTAGCATTTTATTTTTAAGTTTACTATAAAATAATTTTATTTGTATGTAATACTCCCTTTTTATTTTAAAATGATTTAGTTTATTATTTTATTAAAAAAAAAACTAAATAAAGAAAGTGCAATAATATTATTATCACTATTATTAATTTATTCTCATATGAGAACCAGGCTGAAAAATTTATGTGCACCCCTGATTATAAAAATCTAAGTAAAATGTATTTATTTAATTATCATAATTTATTGGTAATATTTTAAATTAATATAATTGATCATTTTGACTCATCCACTTTCTTAATGGTCTAAAGGGTGAATTGTGAAGAAATGTATCATTTTACAAAACTTTTTTTTTTGTGAAAACTTGTATCATACTTTTTTACAATCATTTTACAGTTTAAAATGTAACTATAGACATTACCCTACCCCGATCATATGGTATTAATTTTATTTGTGCAGGCCTTAAAATTAAATTTAAAGCTTAAGTCTTAAATTTGAGCTTAAAAATCCTGCAGAAACTCTGGTTATTTTTATTGATATTAATGATTAATTAGTTAATTCTACTGTACAAAATCTGCGTAGGACTCAAAAACCATGTGCACATAGCCCATTTTTATCCACAAAAAAATTATACCTGACGTGAGCATTGATATTTTTTCTCTCTTAATTAAGCGTGTCTGCACTACTCATTTGTGCTGAAATGAATCCATTAAGCATTTCGACTGTTGATTTAATCAAATTAATTAATGCTATTGATCCTTGATTAGCCCAGTCACTTGTATTTTAGTTGTTGGCACGTTCATTTTACATTTTGTTCTGTAATTTCTGTGATGTTTTACCTTTTGCCGTGAAGAAATTAACCAAAATTCACAAAGGTAACCTCTTCATCTGTCACTCTCTCCTCAGATGATGCAGTTTTCTTGGGACAATTACAAGCACTACGCCTGGGGCTCCAACGAACTGCGCCCCGTCTCTAAGCAAGGCCACTCCAGCAATTTGTTTGGTGAGTGTCTGTCTAGAGTGTCTCTCTGACCATGAAACTATGATTCGTGCACGTACAGCTTCACGTCCCAACAGTAAATTGGTAAGCAGTCAGAACTGTCAATCAATGCTGCACAGGTGGTTAGGTGACCTCCATCAAAAAGGCTTTTGATTTCTCTCCGGTCTGTCTCACTTCACAAGCTCCGTCTGGGTCTCTTTCTGCTTTCAAGAGGACAAACAAAACCATTTCTGACTTCATCAGGCAGGAATAGAACGGTCACACCACACAAATATAGTTTCACGATACCGTGATCCTCTTTGGTGCCTTTTTCGCATTAATTTGTTTTCCTTGCCTGTAAAGAAATGTTGTTTTGCTGCTTTTGCTCATCACCCTCTTGACCTGTTTCTATTTTGAAGCTGAAAAGCACAGGTTGTGAGTGGGCATACTAATCTGTGAATAATTCATGAAGGCCTGTCCATCTTCCTGTGAGGTTTGTAATATACATCAATAACTAAGAGGATGCAGCAACAACACATTATCACACTCTTATGCTACCTGCATGTTGTAATATGCATCATTTAGCTCCTCCCAGAAATTTTACAGTGCCTTCCAAAAGTTTGGAAACACCCTAGAAAAGGTTTAGAAAATATCAGCATGCATTTACACCAAGAAATAGTTAGGATTTGAATAACTTTCATTATTAATCAAGATCAACAATGATGAGTTTTACATATAATAATGGCAATATATACGTCACAGTCAGACATGCCCCTGCTGGATTAAACTTGGCTCAGATTTTTATGTATGTATGTATGTATGTATGTATGTATGTATGTATGTATGTATGTTTTATTTTACTTTATTTTACTTTATTTCATTTTTATTTTATAGTAGATTATTGGCGCACATTTTTATAGCTTCACTGATCAACAATTAATTTTAGTACACAACTGAACAATTAAAACAGTTTAAAAATCATTTATCAGACAGCACTAGTATTTTCCTTGTTGTCAGTTTATTTATTTTAATTAATTTTATTTATTTATTTATTTATTTATTTATTTTTTATCATTTTTGTTGTCTCTTGTCAATGCGGAGTCATCGTTAAGTTATAAAAATTGATGCTTTCTTAACTTTGTCCAAAACCTTACTTTGAAACCTAGGGCATTTTAAAACTTTTTACAAATGAAAATTAATTATGCACCCTTTTCATTTCTTGCAAAATGATTGATTGCATAATGATTCAGTCAAAAACACTGGCATTTTCTGTCTTTTTGAACACATTTGGAAATGATTGTTTCATTTCACTGTTTTTCATTATATTTTTATACTGTTGTTAGATGTTTGATGTTTATATGCACTGAAAAAAAAAAAAACAGTTTCACTCAGAAATTCCGAGTAAACTCCAAAAACAATTACGAAGAAATTGCAGGTAACACTAAAATGTTATTTTCTTGTAAAACATACTGCAATAATCTTTGTTTTAGTCACAACACCTGAAAATAAACATTTAAAGTGTAGTCATTAGTCATTTAGAAAAAAAAAATATATTCTAACACAAGCAATTTTAAAATAATAATTATCATTTACTGACAATTCTTGTGCATCACTATTGAAAATCTGATAAAATGAGGGATTGACTTTTTTTTAACCCTGAAGATAGTTTCCAGCCCTGTATCCTCTTAATTAATTGAGTTCTCTGAATCTTGTAAGTCATGCATATCGCTGTTTTTTTTAGAATGGAGATTGAATGTGTTATGAAAGATTCATCAGACATGCTGCTGTTGTGTTGTAAACTCCACATAGTCAATTGGCACTCAGCTGAAGGGCAGGCCAGGGATTTACAGCGCACATTTGATTAACCTCTATAATTTTGCTTCGGACGTGCCAGTAGAATATACAGTCATAATTTGTTTGGCTCAGACACTATCAGAATAATAATCTGGCAAGAAGTACATTACACTCTTTCTCATGCGCTCTAGCCTTGCGTTTCTTTTCGCGTTTTAAAAACGGCTCCCATGTCAGTCAAAGCCAGACAGCTCTCTCACATGCTATTACCTCCCAGCCTTTTTTGTTTTTTGTTTCCAGGCAGTTTTGAGTGCTCGTCAATTTCTCAAATAGTAAGGTTGGCCCTATGGGGCGTACGGCCACATCAGAGACCGTTGAACGCACGTTTTGTCTGACAGGGTTTGCCATTATAAATTTAGAGGTTGGGTTAATGGTACGTTGACTCTGAATTAAAGATGATCTGGAATATGCTGGTCAGGGTTTTTGTACCTGACCAGGCAGCTGGAATGACTGTTTTGTGCTGCTTTAGATCTCATTCCTCAGTGAGATGTGAGCCGCCGAGACCAGCCGGTTGGATCACACACGGCGATGCGTAGCGTAAGACCTTACTGGAAGTCGTGATCACCGGGGCAGTCACAAAAACAGACACTTTACAACCCACAGGGCTTTAGCGCATAGAGAAAAATCAGGCTGCAGTCATGCCATATGGAAGTGCTTAGTCAAGACATTACGCCTGCTTGTGTGTTCCGGACGTGTGAGATTGTTGCCACGTGTCTTAAACGTATTCTGTGCCATGCCGCATGCACGCAGACGAGGAGCGCAATGGTCTTTCTCTCACGCATTTGACCTCACTTACATTAAGTGCATGAAATCTTGTGCAGTATATGGCAAATTTCTGATGAATTGCATTTAACCAACCATGAAAAAATCATTAAGGCTTCAGAATCCGTGGATTAGAGTGAGTTTAAATATTTTACACACTCTGGGTTTGTTTAAGGCCGTTGAAACTACATTATAGTCTAGGATAGAAGCTTGGAAACTGTGTTAATCTTAAATTGATGTTTATCATTTTATAATTTGGTCAGTTACACCTGAGGACTGTTGATTAGTAATTAATTGTTGGCATTTCTGGTACTACAACAGCTACATAAGATGTTATTTGAGCAGATTGGGATATGGGAGTGAGGAAATTTTTGTTTAAAAAAAAAAAGGCAGCATTCTTCTCTTCATAATTTGTGTAAACTGAATGTTCCAGATGTCATTCATATGTCATTCAGTGGCCTGTTTCCGCCACTGAATAAAAAATAAAAAAAGTAATTGTGACTTTTTATCTAAAAATTCTGACTTTTTTTCTCATAATTGCGTGATATAAACTCGCAATCGCGAGTTAAAAAGTCAGAATTGTGAGAGATAAACTTGCAATTGCGAGACAAAGTTGCAATTCTGAGAAATAGTCAGAACTGCGAGATATACAGGTAAACTCACAATTCTGACTTTTTTTTTTTTCTCTGAATTGTGAGTTTATATCTCGCAATTGTGACTTAACATGCAATTCTGAGAAAAAAGTCAGAATTGCGAGTTTGTATCACGCAATTGAGAAAAAAAATCTGAATTGTGAGAGAAAGTCGCAATTACCTTTTTTATTTTTTATTCAGTGGCGGAAACGGGCTTCCATAGGAATGACGTCTGGAACATTCAATTTAAACAAATTATGGAGAGAAGAATGGTGCCTTTTTTTTTTTAACAAAACTTTCGTCACCCCCATATCTGCTCAAATTACATATTCTATGTAGCTCACAATTTTGAAACTATATCAGTCTGAATTGCGTCAGAAATTCAGTCAGATACAAACTCACAATTCTGACTTTATAACTCACAATTGCGGGTTTATATCTCACAATTCTGTAAAAAAAAAAAATAATAAAAAAAAAAAAATTGTGAGAGAAAAAGTCGCAATAACCTTTTTTTATTATTTTTTTTTTTCAGTGGTGGAAACGGGCTTCTATACATTCATGTAAATTAAGTGCTATTTAAAAATCATTTAAATTGATTTGAGACAATAATCATAAGTTTATTTATTTATAAGATGATCGTGTTGTTTATCACTATCGCGTTTTTCAAAGTTTATTGCATATGGCACTTTTTTTTCCCTCCATATCATGCAGACCTAATTATTCTTAAAGAGAGAGTTCACCCAATAATGACAATTCTGTCATTAATTACTCACCCTCATGGCGTTCCAAGCCTGTGAGACCTTCATTCATCTTCGGAACACAAATTAAGATATTTTTGATGCATTCTGAGAGAGAGATCGTTAAAATAATCCATGTGACATCAGTGGTTCAACCGTAATTTTACGAAGCTACGAGAATACTTTTTATGCGCAAAGAAAACAAAAATAATGACTTTATTCAACAATTTGTCTCCTCTGCAGCACCCTATAGTGCCATTTTGGAGAGTATCACATACGTAAACAACGTATGTAATGCATGTATGCGGATACATTGTTTACGTTCAGATCAAAGCATAAACAACATAAACAGCGTATCCGCGTACGGTGCTGCTGACACAGAACAGCATATGTTGTTTACATATGTGATACTCTCCAAAATGGCACTACAGGGTGACGCGGAGGAGACAAATTGTTGAATAAAGTCATTATTTTTGTTTTCTTTGCACACAAAAATGCATCAAAAATATTTTAATTTGTGTTCCGAAGATGAACAAAGAGTGAGTGTGTAAAGACCGAATTTTCATTTTTGGGTGAACTATCCCTTTAATTGTAATTTTAATGGCATGGTTTTGGGGTATATTTGTTTAAATTAGCTTTTAAAAATGGGCTATGTGCATGTCAGCTATCTTGCACGATTAACAATTCAACACCTGATTGGTTGATATTTTAGTGAAAATTATCAAATTAGCAGCCTTGGTTTAGAAAATAATTTTCCTTATAATGAAGAAATTAATAGTTTTTGTTGTTTGTTACTTCATTGCACGATTTTACTTTCTGTAGCTTAAACAGTAGAGCATGCTGCTATCAATGCCAAGGTTATGGGTTCGACTCTCACAGAAAACGAGAAGTGTAATCTGAAATAAAACATGTACCCTGAAAGCAATATAAATCATTTTTGATAAAAACATTTGCCAAATACATGAAAAAAAAATAGATTGGCTGAGCTGAGCTCAAACAGTAGAGCATGGCGATAGCAATACCAAGGTCATGGGTTTGATTCCCAGGGAAGTCATGAAACTTGAATGCAGTATAAGTCACTTTGCATATTAACTTCTGTTAAATGCATTAATGTAGATGTTATAAAGAAGGTAATCTATGTTGGAATATTTCAACAAATCCTATTTTGATGTGCAGGGCTGAACTCCATTTGATATTTTGTATAACACAATCTACTTTTTGCATCACTCCACTTTCCAGACCACAGTGTGATCGATGAGGAGTGGAAGTGTAATCACAACTCCATATTCTGTATTCCAATACTGCTTGTGAAATTTGTTCCGAGAGATTGTTTGAAAGTTGACCTGAATATAGATTTCAGTGTCTGCATATCTCACATAGCTGATTCAGTCCTGCTGAATACTGGCCATTCTGTTCCATGTGCCAATCATCTCAGCACAGAGAGGAGCAGATCCTCCAGACTGGATCCCTGTGTAAGAAACCAGCATGGACTGAGACAAAGTCTTGGCTAATGAAGCCGCTCAGGTACAGTATGAACTGTCTCCAGTTCCCGAATGTACGTGCTTGTCACTCACAACCACTTCCTCTAATAAAACACACAGGGAAAAGGCCTACTCTCCTTCTGTATTTTTCTCCACAATGTCCACCAGTCTTATTGTGATTTGGAAATAACCATTTCCCAACAGTGAATGAAGCCATTGTGTGATGGTCCCTGCCATGAACTGTGCAATTAAATAAAAATGCATCACATTTTTTTAGAAGTGCAGAAGAGCATAGATAAGTGGTAGGAAAGAGGAAGAATGCGTCAGTCTGGCTCTAAGCCCTTGTGTGCTCATTTAGTATAGTGGCTGCTGAACCATGATGCTCTGTCAGTATACAGCCTCACTTGTATTAATGGTCCAACAAAAGTCATATGCTTAGCTGTGTGTTTGGGGCACAGGTCAGAAACTGAATTAAAAAAAGTGACTAGCAGAGGTGTTGGGATTTTATTTCATTGAATTTGAATTAAAATGGGTCTTTGTTTGGAAGCAGAACTTTACCTTCAGATTTCTTGTTAAACACTAGCCTTTGATTGCAGCAAAGTATTATTTATATTTTTAAATATTGAAGTTAAAAAATTTGTATTTTATAATTTTATATGATATAATTTCATTATAATTTATATAATTTTATAATATATATTTTAGCAGCTAAAATAATATCAATTGTGTTATAAAGTTTAAATATTAATTTAAAACATTTTAATATCTTAGTTAATATATACACTTATAACAATTACTTGCAGGTTCCTTTCTTTCAAACATGCTTCGTGATTTGTGGAAAAATATATTAAGTTTTACGTTTTAAGTTATTTAAAAATAAATACTTATAACTTTATAACAAATAAATTTAGCTGCAAAATAGTATAATTGTATTATATTATAACATAACATGAAGTTTAAAATATTAGTTTAGAACTTTAATAAATTCTAATATAATATATATATATATATATATATAACAACAACAAAATTAATAATTTGTTTTACCAAAACTGTTGTGATAGTTATCATTAGTGTAGAAGTTTATATAAATTATTGTCACATAGTAAATCTTGAATGTTTATTTACATGACCATAATTAAAAAATGTTTTCATGATGGAATTTCAAGTTTAGATTAAACAGCTGGGTCAGTGATCAGGGTAAAACAATAAAATCTATGCATAAAAGGCATTTGAAAAGAAGCAAAACTAAATAATACACAGTAAAAATTCCCAAGGCCTTTTAAAATCTAAACGTCCTTAAGGCAGTGCGAGTTTAGCTCAAATCACATAAAAATACTGTATTTTTCAAGCTAGGCTCAGTTAATATGCATAAATTTTTGAGTACATAAACAAACAGTGGTGCTATAAAAAAGACACCTGGCTATTTTAACAATGTAAGACAGGACTGCAGCTGCCATATTGCAAATGACAATTTTTCCCATTCATTTTTATAAGAGTGAACTATCTCCTGCCCTTGTAATGTTTGATATTTTAATGTGACCTTCATAAAACAAGAAGGAAAAAAAGTTGCAATCTGTTAGTTTTCATAAAAATCAACCCCTGAGACATGAAAGTTCCCTTAGTTGAAGAAACTCCCATCTGTTTGAAGAGGGTGACTTCAAGTTAACGATTGCAGTGTTTGCGTGTGTTTTTCTTCTGCCAGTTGGCTGCTGGCTAGCAAACACAAATTGGAGCATCTTTGGTACTAAATGGTTTGATGCTTTTAGGATTCAGCAGACAGCTGTGTTTCACCGGTGTTTGCACGTTCAGCCTTGAATAGGGCCGATGGATTCCTACAGATGCTCAGGCAGAATTATGGTCTGGTTTTGATGGACATCGGTTTATGTGCATTTTGTTTGTTGCTTGAAGCCCATCGTCCAGTGTCACAGCAGGCTTCAGGAGTTCCTGCTGCTTGGAGATGTGCTTACAAACAGCTTCTTGCTGAGCAAGACGAGTCTTCATGTAAACTGTAATCACCAGCCTAATCTTATTTTTGAAGTCATATATTTTACTTTAGTAGCTCTGACTAGAGATTGTGTCAGTCCTCTGAGTTCACTGATATAGTCTGTTTATATATTTTCCTCATTACAACAGTGTCACTAGAGGAGGTAATGTTTTACTTTTGTATTCAGTAGCGACAGTACCCTGCTGCTGAATCTACAACCCTGCAGCAAAACTATTTATTATTATTATTTTTTTTTAGCTGAGTTGTGAGCTTGCAGTCTGAATTGAATAAGTTGAGGATGTGGTAAAATATAGGACAATAAACAAACAACACGACTTTCTGTTATGTTCTTATTGGTTGCATGCACAAACAAATGAACAGCACAATCAGTGATGGCTGATTTATGAACAAATTGCTGGTTCTTTTTTAAAATACTTTTTTAAATGACTCTTTTAAATGATTAATCACTCTGAGTTGAATTTGCAAATTATTGGCATAGAAATGGGATACGTCAGAGAATCATTCAGAGTGATTCCTGGGCCAACTGACTCATTAAACTGCATTTTTTTCTTTTCTTTTTTTGTCTCAAAATGAGCCAAGAATCATAACTATAAACGTAACTATAATATTCTAATATATACTATAATACTATACTATAATATTATAGCTATAAATTATAATAATATAATATTAATATTAATA
The DNA here is from genome assembly GCA_039654775.1 of Spinibarbus caldwelli. NCBI lineage: Eukaryota > Metazoa > Chordata > Actinopteri > Cypriniformes > Cyprinidae > Spinibarbus > Spinibarbus caldwelli. The sequence goes on from CM077240.1 coordinate 27,423,667, forward strand.
CATAACTATAATATTCCTTTATTAAAGTGTTTAAATGTGAATTAAGTTATTAATTGTTAAATTGAATATAATTAATTCCCTGTGGTCGATGGCATCGCCGGCAATACCAGTTTGGTTTTTTTTTAAGATCAGTGCAAAAGATACTAAAAATACTCTGTTGATTTTGGTCACACAAATAAGTGTTATCAATCGAAACTATTAAGTGTCTACTTTTATCTGTGTACACTCACAATAACGACAATACTTTGTGCTTTTGGAAAAAATAACTAAAACAAACAGGGTACACTCTGTCTTCTATTTCTATCAGAACTATTTAGTGTGGGTTTTATGGCCTTATTTCAGCTACATTTTTCTCCCCAAAACTTACTAACCACGCATAATTTTTTTTTTCTAAAAAATGCAAACATGTACATCCGTCTTGGTCACAAATTATTGTAACACAGTTTGTGCTGAATACATAAAAATTACATGTTGGTCAATAGTATGTTATAAGTAGCTGAAATAAGCACAGATATCAGGGCATGTCAAAACATCTCAAGGGCCCCAAAATTGCCTCAGACCCCAGAGGGTAAAATTAACACAGTGGTATGCAACCTTCAGATACAATATATTATCTCAAGTAAACATTTTGTCAGCATTTAAGTAATTTATTCAAGACAAGTAAAAATCAATGATGATCAATAATAAATGATTTTCTTTCTACGACAGAGTACAATTTTTCTTTTTTTGAGTGTAGGGGTCCAAAAAAGACCCCCTTGAATTTTATTATATTGTATAAAATTCAAATATACATTTTTCAAAATATCTTTGTCTCAGAATAAAGTAAGTCATATAGAAGAATTGTCATTTTTGTTTTGACTAACACTTTAAGTATTCAAGCAAGCGTTAAGAAATAAAAAGATAATCAAATGTAAATTGAAACTACATAAATTATCAGTATTGTCTTGACTGCATGATTATTAGTATATTTAAATACTAACTCAGTGCTGTTTGAGTTTTACTGAGTAAGTGTGTTATTGAATTAGCTTGAAACTTTCTTAGACTTTACTTTGTACATGTAATAATCATGTTTGATTATTTGTAGACATGCACCATGGGGTCAAAAGGTCATTTCTTTAAAAAAATGTCCTGCCAGATAATGTTCTTTGAATTACTGTCCAGTATCTGTCAGCCCAGAATAAACATGCAGGATTGTACCACCTTGCAGATGCTGCCAATGTCAATTCCCTGCCAAATAGCTCTGGAGGTCAACCTTCATTTTGATAATACCGCTTCCAGGAGGTTCTCTCGTCATAATGGCTTTCTTTCAGATCCCAAATGAGTGGCCATCTGTTGTACGGGGTTTGCTGGGGTTAGGGCTGCAACAACTAATCGATAAAATCGATTATTATCGATTATGAAAATCATCGACAACGATTCTCATTATCGATTAGTCGAGTCTGCCCACAGTGCACGTCTAACTTCAGCCAGTCACGTCAAATTAACATTACAGCACTGAATAACACATTTCTATGGCCAAAATGCATCTAAAAATAGTGGAGAAAACAGAATGAGATGCTGCGGGAAAAGTACGTGATCCAAGCCTCCCAAAACATGAGAATTCTTTATTTTAAGCTTTAAGCTAATGCATTAGCGTAATGGCTTGCCCTGTCAGGCGCTTTGACAGATACGTGTGCATCCTCAGCACAAAAACGTTCAGTTTACCGTCATATCCTTATCTGTAAATGTCACAAATTCACGCCAGTATTTCCATTTTTGCATAAAGTTCCATCCTGACAGTCTGTTAAGTTTAAATCTTTACTGAATGAGCGCCAGCACGTGAACGCGCGTCAGAGAGGGATTAATATTCAACGCAAAAACATTCATTGTGCTGAAATATCTGTTGTCGACTGTTAAATTAAGGTTTAAAAGTCAACAGGTAGTGCACGTATTTTATGAGAGTAGGAACTGTAAAGGGATAACCACGTATAGTTGTCTGAATATAAATATCAGATGCTTCATAGCCGCCTTTTACAGGATAAAGAAATTACAGTAAACGTGACTGTGATCAAAAAGTTGGTTAACACTGAGTTTGTGTTTTTATTCGTCTTTATTATCTTTATTATTATCTTAATTTTTGATGACGAGATTTAAACTATAGGCCTATATACAGTGCTTAACAAATTTATTAAAACAAATGTATTTAAGGTTTATAACAAATAAGCTTTGTGCCACTGCTGCTCTAAAATGTAAGGTTTGTGCCACTGCTGCTCTAAACTAACAGTATTGGTGTTTACTAAAATCTTTTTTTGCTATCTGTATTGGTTAGTCCTCCAATATGTCTAAGGTCTTCAGTAACAGTAGGCTATTTCTAATGCTATAATATAATTATTTCTGTTATCTATGAAAGAACGAAAGATCTATGAAAGATTTTTTCAGATACCCAATTATAGTCAAAAAGTAGCTAAACAATGCCAGCAAGAATGCATGGTGTTATGAAAGGCAGGAGGCAATTTTTTTTATTTTTTATTATGTGAATAAATATTTAGTTGTTTCAGTTTATGTGCCCAATCAATGACAATAAAATTTAGGTTTAAACAATTCTTTGACAGATTCCTAAAATATTTGTTTTCTCTTTATGATGACAGGTGGTCTAATAAATTGTTAAGAACTGTATTGGCACGTTTGTTTGACGGACATTGGGCAGAATGTAGAAGTGTTTTTGTCAATATTAAAAAAAAAAAAAAAAAAAAAAAAAAATTAGCTCTTTTTTTTTTTTTTTTTTAAATCCGATTAATCTGAAAAATAATCGGCCAACTAATCGATTGTCAAAATAATCGTTAGTTGCAGCCCTAGCTGAGATGAGCTCCAGCACGCGATGTTACTGTCAAACATTAGTGCTCGTTTCTTGTTTGCCCCTGCTTAAGAAAGGCCAGTTGTTGGTTTCATCAATTAATCCATAACATGCACTGGGATGGAAGATGGTTCAATAGTTGATTGTACTTTCGACGTCGTATTGTGATCGTCTTCGACCCACAACCTTCTCAAGGGGTACAACTGGTGATAAGATCGAATCTTTGTATTGATAGACAAGCAGACTGGTAAACAATCAACTCTAACCTGAGGTCACAACACGCTCTCAGCAGGGATTCATGACTGTGAATAGCTTTATCAGGTCATTAAGTGCTGGTTTGTAATTTACCAGTGTAATTGGAATAGATAAGATCTGTTTATAGTGTCTAAGAATCTCTGTTAAACCTGTGCAGTGGACATCTAACAGGATAAGGTTGTATAGTTCTGATTTGGGTCGGCATTCAGAGGGTAAAACCAGTCGTGTGGGGGAAAGCTTTTGGGACGTGAATGTCTAACCGAGGACTGTGTTAGAAAGCTTCGTTGTGAAGTGATTTATGACCTTCTCACACTTCCTCACTGGGGTTTGAGTCCTCGAGGGCCTGTGAAAAGCAGTGCACAAATATGCTGTCCTTTCACCTGCAGTGCAGTTTCTGCCTTAAAGATGATTTTGATTTGCATCGTCTCTGTGTAGAACACCTTTATTTGCTTACTGTTTGCATCTACTTTCTGTGTATTGAGTGTTGTGTATAAGATATGAAAATTTTGGGCTTCAGCAGAATGTGAGCTGCAAAGACTGTGGTTATAGAATGTGGTCATAGTCATGCTGATTCTAAGAAATTTACTGGTAGCAAAACTTTCTTATTTATCAGGAGTAAATGTTACTGAGCATTGTAATACAGTGAAATATGCATGTATGTATGAGTGTACACACTATAATAGTATATGTATTTTTTATTCTTGTATATTTGTTTGTTTATATACACAGGTAAGTAAAGGTAAATAAAATGTAGTACATATCAACAAAAAATCAACAACATACAATTACATAAAAATTACATACAATTTATTATATTTTTTATTTTGTGTGTGTGTGTATGTATATATATATATATATATATATAACATAACGGCTGTCAGTTTAATGCGTTAACTTAATTAATTAGTTATGAAAAAATATTGCGTTTTAACGCAGTTAACGCACTGGCCCCCACCCCCAGATCTGTACATCATCTTACATTTTATACAGTTGACTGCTGACAAATATGATGCAGGGCAACAACTCCATTAGGGCTGCAACTATTAGTCGACATTATCGACAACACCAATAATAAATTGTCGACAAAAACTTTTGGTGTCGAGTAGTCGTTTGGTCTCGTTATGACCTAATGTAAGAGCCTGCAATACTGCGGTTTGACCAGTGTGACGCTGTAGCGCAAGACTGTAATTGATCCCTCCTGGATGCAATTCAAAAGAACACACACAGCGCTTCAGAGCAAACGCAGCCGAACGAACCTGAAGCTGCTGAGCGGCGTTTGGATGAATATGTAAATATATGCTGCACGCTTTCCTCTCAATAACGAAATAAACACAACAAAAACTGACAGTGGTGTGAAAGCAGCAGTTAAAAACGCATCTGATTACAGCGATGTGGATGTTTGCACGAGCTCTGCAGTAAAGTCCAGTAACGTCACGTTTATTTATATAGTACTTTACAGTATTAAACATGAAGAATCAGAGTCAGTGTCGATTTCAGTTAGAATTACAACTTGATTTTCTATTATAAAGCTGCTCTCCAGTGTGGAGTTAGCTAGTGATAAAATATTTTATTAGTGGGAAAAAAAATATTATTTCTTTAAAGTGATGGTTTTCAAAGATCAAAGCTTGATCTAGCTCAGGACTGTTTTGATTATCATAACGCTATAAGGTATTTTAAGAGAGATTATTTTGTGAATAAAATAGTTGATCCAAAAATAAAACGTCTTATCACTTACCTTTATTTTGTTTCTTACCCATATGACTTACAAAAGGAGATGTAAGGCAGAATGATGTGTCATCAGTTTTTCATATTGCTAATTACATGGTGAATGAGAGAGTTTCTCTGTTGGTCATCTATTTTGTGTGCCAAATATATATATATATTTGCATAAATTAATTGTATAATAATTTTAATTACATAATGACTTTCAAAAGCGGAAGTGATTACCGTTATATATTTGTTAGAATATGCATAACTCAGCATTTTTAACTAATTGCAAAAGCTGAATAATCAGTCAATGTCTACTGATTAATAAGTGGTTTAATCGACGATTAGTCGATTAATCGGTCCAATAATCGGTAGATTAATCGATTATCAAAATAATCGTTTGTTGCAGCCCTAAACTCCATAAATGCAGTTATACCCTAAAATTCAAGATATTGGTGCAAAAAAAATTTGAGTTTTTGTCTCGTATTTATATCATACGATATCCCACGAGCAGGGAGAGCAGTATTACACAAGTGATGATTTTGTTCCGAATATCAAAAGTTTAAATGTGATTTTATACAACAAATCAGTAAAACACTTTTACTCGTGGCATTTCTAAAAGCCAGTCCGCTATGGTCTAATGAACATCTATGAAACCTACACATTGACCATATTAATACGCGCATAGCCTCATTCTCTCGGTTCACCTTTACTGCTTGAATTTCCCAAGCTCATGTCCTTTTACTTCAGTATTGTAGGTTAGCATGACACTCATCTTTGTCCATTTCACTGGCTTTTACATAGCCTACAGTAACCTGTGATTTTTTTTTTTTTTTTTTTTTTTTTTTTTGTTTTGTTTAGGGAGCTGGGTTGTAAGGTAGAATAATGACTTTAGACCAAAGTAGTCCGAGTTGAAAAGGCCATGTCAGAACATGAAACTTTTATGACGGGACGATTTTGCAGACTGTTCTGCCTAAAGAGCAGTGTGGCTGTAGAAAGCAGGAGGGAGGGCACTTTGCACAATTTTATGATGTTTTGTTTGAATTGGACATCCTATTTCCTTTTTGTGTTTCTCTTGACACCTCGTTGTGGTCCTCTTTCACTTGTGGAAATGAAGGGGCATGGTATGCTTGCATCTCCCACATGTTTTTCTCCTTAAAAGATTCTTGGAAGTCAAATCCATGTTTTTTTAAAAGCCAGATATCCGAACGCAAATATATCAGACAGTTAATGTTTATCCTGTTCAAAAACTTCTCACCAACGCCTGCAGTAACTTATTCTCTTGGGGATTTTCCATCGTTTCATTGGCTCTCGCTAAGTGAAAGGCTTGTGAATGCTCTGCTGGAGGTGTTTGAGATGTTCCGTGCAAATATTGCACACAGTAATTCTGTCATGTTGTGTCTTCAACATCACTAAACAAAGCCAGGACTGTTAAATGAGGAGCACAGCTGGTTGGCAGCTTTGCATTTCTTGAAGAGGGTTGCATGCAGTGCCAGACTGTAATTAAAGTACAAAAAGTAGTGTCGCCCACCCTGCTGTGTTCATAATCCGTATAAATGCAAAAACTGCTGGCGAGCATCTTTCGTGTTGTTGAAGAGTTATGCCAGTTGTCATATGCCATTGTTTTCTTTCCCAAATTTGTTTCATAACATCACCTTAATTGGCTGCATTAATTTTTCTTTTTATCATGTTGTCGGAGAATCTTGCTGGGTAATGATGCCTAAAATGGTTGTGTGAATTGACCTGAAATAGGACAGATAGTTAGATATGATTGTTTTTCTTTGCATTTTGGGGACAAAATAAAATTTGCAGTTTTCATTTAAAAAAAAAAAAGGATAAATTCCTGCTGTCTCTTTCTTTATTGTACTTATTAATAAAATGTATTTAAATTATATTAATCTAAAATAAGTAATTATTAATTATTTAAAACAAATTATTAAAATATTTTAATGTAGTAAAAAAAAAAATAGTAGTAGTAGTAGTAGTAGTAGTAATAATAATAATAATAATAATAATAATAATAATAATAGTAATAATAATAGCAAACAAATTGTTTTAAATTCAACACACTTTTGTAAATTTGTAACGAAATAATACAAAATAAAAATACTATTATTGAAGAAATAATAATAATAATAATAATAATAATAATATTTTTTATTTAATAAGTGTTGTTGTTGTTGTTGTTGTTGTTGTTGTTGTTGTTGTTGTTGTTGTTGTTGTTGTTGTTGTTATTATTATTATTATTATTATTATTATTATTATTGTGTATTGTATTATTGTAATAAATAATATTATTGTATTATTATTATTATTATTATTATTATTATTATTATTATTATTATTGTGTATTGTAGTAACTACATATTATATTAACGAGCTACATTTTATTGCACAAACATGTTTCATATTTGAATTATCATTGTCCCAATGTTTAGTGAATCAGAATTTTTGTTCACAATAAACTTATTCAGTAAATAATTGATTCATATTGAACTAAAGAGTCAATGTATTTTCTTCACTGTCTTTGACAACACCAGAGAGTTATTGAGCGTCTTCCTTTCTTTTATACACTTTGTTGTTTTCATGTTATCTATAAAATACTGGAGTAATCTGACATGGCCTGTGTAAGATCTGTTCGTCTTAACTTTGGCTTCCCTTTGAGGGTGTTAACTCGCAAGGTTTTTATTTGTTGTAGCCATGGTTTGTTTGCTCTCTACACAGGATTTTCCCTTAGGCAGGGCATTAGGGTCCATATCTCAAAGGCCCTGAGGTCTTTATCATAAAGCTATCAGTTTATTTCAGCTCTGATCCTAGAGGTAACCCCACAGGAAGCCTTCTCAAATGGTTTGTTGTCATATTTATCCACAGGTAGTCTCAAAGGAGCCACCATTGTGGATGCGCTGGACACACTCTACATTATGGAGATGTATGACGAGTTTGAGGCTGCTACCGAGTGGGTGGAAAGGAACCTAGACTTTAACATGGTAAGACTCAAGCCTTTTATACTCATTTTTGTTGAGCCGGTTGATTTTTATCCTTACAAATGTTTCTTTGCTATAAATTTGACCCTCAATGATAGAACATAATCAATCAGAACAATGATTTATGAAGCTTTGAGAACTCGTCTATGTCGTCTAAACCATCTTGTCTTATGCTTTCTGCCATTTTTTTTCAGAACTAAATTTTGATTCCAGACTCCCAGTCCCTCAACTTTGTTTGTTAACTCCATAAATTACAATTCAGTCCAGATGTTTTTTTTTTCTTTTCTTTTCAGTAATGACCGTGTTAACTTGACTTAAATGAGTCATATTATGAGGAATCATTTTCCGTGTAGCTTTTAGAAGAAATGTGAGAAACAAACAGCGGCGTTTTCAAGTCTTAACTTGTTTTATTGGTTTGTGTGGTTTGTTTCAGTGCAGATTGTTTTTTGTTTCTGTTACAATGTAATGCAAAACGTGTCTGTTATTAATGGATGGGCCAGTTAAAAACAATTTAGACCCAATCACAAAGCTTGGCTAATTTGCAAGCAACTTGAAGAAAGCTGGACTGTTATTTATTTCACTCGCAAAATAATTAGGTTAAAAAATAGCTTGACACAAAAAGGCAGTCAAGACATTTATAATATGACAAAATATTTATTTTAAATAAATCCTGTTCTTTGAACTTTATCCATGATTCCTAGAAAAAGTATAATTTTCACAAAAATATACACTTTTCAACATTGATAATAAGAAATGTTTATTGAGCAGCAAATTCGCATTAGAAATTACATATATTAAAGTAAAAAAAGTTATTTAAATTTATAATAATATTTCACAATATTGCTGTTTATACTGTATTGGTAAGCAGAGACTTACAAAAGCATTAAAAAAAAATAAACTACAAATTTTCAATGGTAATATATTTATATTTATAATATAATTTATCAGAAGAGTTCACGCATAATTCTAATGGGAAAAGTGTGTTTTTCTGCTTTTTATGTGACTCATCCAACTAGATTTTAGAGGTGGAATTATCTGGCTTTTATAAACGTCAGTACCTCTTCAGTAATATGAGAACTGCTGAACTGTTTCATCTTCAGAACTGCACCCAGTAGGAAAATAGAAGGACTGAGACCAGCAAATGAAGGCAGAAATCTGATTAATCATAAAGAAAGTGAATAGCAAAAGAGAATCAATACTGCATGCAGATCACTCCAGAAATGACTAAACAAAGTTGATGAACGAATTAAGACGCAACAAATGCTGAATAAACCAGACAAAAATAACGCTTTGTTTAATGTTCGATTGGTTCTCTGCATCTGTATGGTGAGGTAATTTCATTAGACATCCTGCAGGGGTTTTCCGTTAGTTAAGCATCGGAAGTCCTTCAGTACATCCTAGCGCCTCAATTTAAGGCAAGAGAGAAGACTGTATCTGGGTCCAATCCTTTAATGAAGAGTGTTAAACAACTTTTAATTGAAAGGCTTTTCTTTCTACCCTCAAGCAATTCCAACAATGAAAGAGTCCACAAAAATCCCCTGTGAAACAGTTATTAATATTCAGCTTATCTCTGGAATACTAAGCAACCCATTTCTGATGCACGAAAGCCTCTTGTTTTAGCAGAATAATTGTAGCCATTGGAAGTTTAGTCATGCAGCTTCGTTTGACCTCCGCTATCATCCGGTTATCTTTGAGAAGCTAAAAGGTGTTTAGCTGTGTAAGTAAAGGCTATCTGTGAATCACGCTTATATTATCATCTGTTTCAAAGGTTTTACCAAAGCGGTTCAGTCTCTTTGGCAACTCATTGATTATTTTGGGAGACATGATTAATCTTTGTTTATCCTCTGTATTTCAGTTGTCCAGCGTTTTTGGTTTAACAGGTCATTCCTGAATCCTCATTACCACATTCCATTGTTTTACAAGTTATGATCAGATTGTTTGGAGAAATCTGAGCCTGGAGCAGAACAGAGGAGGAGAGTCACTTCACTGTATCAACAGTCCTGATCTCTCATCTGTTATGCTGTGGGGTTCTTTTATTCCTGTAAAAGCCAGCATCATCGAAGGTCAGATTCACCCACTGCTGTAAAAGACCGCTATGTTGCAGTGACCACAAATCCAAACTGAACTCGAACCCGAGTGAGATAACCTTTCAGACAGAGACACTATACCGCTGGTGGATCGAAAAACCTCATCAAAAGCATAAAAATAGAAATCCCTTCCCTTTTTATGAGTCCTAACAATCGGAGACACGCCATTAGATACAGAACCCAAGCACAGTGTGCTTTATTGTGTCCTTCTGTTTCCATTCTCTCTAGTGCAGACTCATCTGAAGTTTGCTGTAGAGATAGAAGTTACTTATTAATGACATGTATTTTATTGCATGACTGCTTTTTATAGTCTTTCTTAATTTTATTATATTAATATATTTTATATATTATATATTTTTAAAAAAGCAAAAAAGGCCTCTGACACTAGCTTGCTCTATTTTTCTATTCTATCTGTTTTCTTTTTATTTATTATATAATAATAAAAAAAAAACCTTGCTATGTGTACTACGTTAAGCTAACTGAGACTTGTTATAGCATTTGCGTATCATTGCTCTTTTGTTGATTTTGATTGCTTCAAATTGTCCTCATTTGGAAGTCGCTTTGGATAAAAGCATCTGCTAAATGACTAATATATATATATATATATATATATATATATATATATATATATATTAGTGCTGTCAATCGATTAAAAGATTTTATCGCGTTAATCACAGTCATGGACTGTGATTAATCATGATTAATCGCACATTTAAAATACTAGGATTTACCTGTAAATGTGTTGAAATAAAGAAATGCATGACAAACTAGTTTAAGAAAACAGAACCTTTCACACCTCCGCCAGGTATGAGACATAATTCTTATTATTCTTTTATCATTATTCTTCTGTTTTTATTCAGCCATTATCAGCCTTTAAACTGGCAATAAAACATTTACCAGGCCACATCGCTTCAATCCCAGTATACATTTACCCAACTATTATCAAACGTATTTCTAAATACATGCAACAAAACATTTTCTTGCGACCTTACGTGAAGTATTATGACAAAATGCTGTCCTGCAGGTGCATTAGAGCTAATATTAGCATCATGCTTCATAAGACAGTTTATGAGATTAATAGTACACTTTTACTCAGAACTCACTTTAAACCACCATCGAGTGTTTGTAATAACTTCCTTTTGCGATCACGTGGAATTTGGTTGTTTACTGTTGTTAAAATATGCTATTTATAGCCTTTTATATTGCTGCACAAATTAGCATTTCAGATGTACACATTCATCTCAAGAAAATCACATACAAACCATATCCTATCGTAATCGTGTGTTTATTATTATTATTTATTATTATATAATCTATAGTGGCTGTTGTCATGTTTATTTCTGCTGTGTAAAAGCCTTAACATGTACTGTATGCTCTGGCTGAAACTCACATTGTTTGTGATGTTACAACCGCCTCTCCGTTCTTAAGTTGGCAGGTATACATTCCAAGTATAATACACAGTAGTAAAAGGATCTATTTTCATTTTTATTTGTCTATGTACACTTTGGGCAGCCGCGGTACATTATAAAAGTAGCCCAAAAAAATGCTACCCTGGCAACACTGGTTCGCTGTACCCTCATCACACAATCATAGATAACCTTCCACGCTGCGATGAACTTACACCAAGTTATCACATGATTAATTTGCATTAAAAAAATATTAACGCGTTAAAATTTTTAGATTAATCGCATGCGTTAATGTTGACACCCCTAAAATATATATATATATATATATATATATATATATATATATATATATATATATGTAGACTGTATCTGTGACTATATAGATGACAGTTTTAGTTGTCTGTATCTTAACTGTCCTCCAGTCTGTTGCAGAAGATTTTTTTTTTTTAAAGCCATGTCGTTCTCTCCTAGGGGTTTTTCCTTTCCTCATCAATATCTGTGATTTAGTTCACTTTATTTTTTTTTCTTAGCATAGCTAAGGCTCGGCAGCTCTTAAATAATTGCAGAGTTTGCAGAGTCAGTGGAGGTTTTGCTTCGCTGCTTTTGCCTCTTCTATCTTCTACTGATTCCCCATTGACTTTGTACATATTCATGTGTGCAGGGAGATGATTTCACAAGACTCAGAAGTGAGCTTTTGAAGTGTCTTGTGGAGGTTTTTGTCGGTATGTTTGCCCCACTTTTTTGTTTTACACGTCAGTCCAATTCACGGCGGCCGAGCAAAAGGATATTCTCAGGCTTTACCATTTACACCAATGGTTCTGACCGGTTTTACCAAGGAGCTTACAATGTTTACCTGAAGTTTTTTCCTACTTTTTCTTCACATTTGATATTTTTCCCCAACTTAACATGTGCAAGAAAGCATTTGTCATGGTCTTTTTGTGCCAGTTTCTGACAGATCCCTCTATAAACCACAAAAGGCTTGAGTCATCATCTGGAAACATCTGGTGCCCCGTTGTCACTGGAACCGTTTAAGTATTTGAGAGGCTATCCATAACACCCCCAACCACCCCAAGACATCAGCCATTTATCTTGCCCTGAACCAGATATTTACCAATGTGATGCAAGATATTTCTCTGCTGCGCAGCCTGTGCGCCGTTATGAAATTGTTTTGATGGTGCATGAAGCCTATGCTAAGCAATAAGTGGGTCATTATTGTTTGGTTGCCCAGAGACGGTGCAGAGACGCAAATATTTCACCTCATAAACCATCAGACGAGACTACAGATGTCTTGCTGTGGTCAGACTGTATAACGCTACTTGGCAAAGGCTAAATGAGACTTGCGGTTTCATGCCACAGGTTGCACAGGGCCAGATTGCAGTATCTGAAAAATTAATGTAATATAATGCAAACTCTTCCAACTACAATTGCTACTCTAAGGTACTTAGTTGAGTTAAGGTTGTGCAAACACCCAGAATCTCTTTTTTTTTTCTAGTTTTAAATAGTTTAAAACTGTGGTTCTGAAACTTTTTAGGCCTAATACCATTTTTTAATTAAATTAGCACTCTGCACCAACAAGAAAACAAAGAAAATTTAATCATTTTGTTGGAATGTATTGCTTTAAGTGCCGCTAGGCAATGTTTTTACTCAAATGGATATTTAAAAAAAAAATCCACCAAGAAAAATCTTTTTTTTTTTGTTATTTTTTTGTTACTACTATGTTGCTACTATTTGTTTCTTTTGAAATCCATTGATCTTGCCATAGATGCTGCTTTGGCAATTAAAAATTAATTAAATTTAAAAAAAACAAAATTAAATAAATAAATAAATATTATTTTTTTTTATTTTTTTTGTATTATTTTTTTAATTTTTTTATATATATATATATATATATATATATATATATATATATATATATATATATATATATGAATAAAAAAAATTACACTGTAAATATGGGCTATTCATGAGTCTTAAATACATGAATGTATATTAAAATTGGAATGAGACCAGGTAAACAGAGAAATATGAGTATACTATTAAAATTAGTTAAAATAACTAATTAAATGTATAATTTGTATGTTAATAATAATAATAGTAATAATAATAATTAATTTAAATATTTTATTTTATATTTAAAGAAAGGTTTTATGTATTTAGAATAGGCTATATTTTAAAATATACTGTACAGGTAAAGTAAAAAATGTGTATATATATATATATGTGTGTATATGTGTGTGTGTGTGTGTGTGTATATTTAATTCTAGATTGTGTACCACCTGCCTGAGAAGCACTAGTATAAAACTATGCATTTGAAATCATATTGTCAGATGTAATAGTGTTGTAAGTATTCTCAACTGCAGATAAATATAAGATGAAAGTATAACATCAAAGAGGTTTTTTGTTGAAATGAGATTTTTTTTTATTATTATTTGAAGATACTCTCAGAAGCATCCTCTCTTTATAGCTCTGTATCCTGTGAGTGATGTTTTTGTTCATGTAACATGCGCCATAGGATCCCTCTTTCCCCAGCAGCCATGGTTTCCCAGATCCGCAGAAAATATCCACACTCAGATTTCACCCTCCTATGGGATCTTGTTTGTATCTGTGCTCAATCCCAGCAGAGCTTTATCAGCTCCGTTGTATTGTTTTCTCCCTTTGTATTTTGTGTGTGAGGGCGAAGTGTGTTTGTAGCACTCACACATTTTTTTTCCCCGCTATTGTTATAGTCTGCAGTTCAAGGTGAGCCAGTCACAGTGTTTTTATGAGCTTAAATATTCACCTCTTTTTGTTTTCCTGTGTTTTATTCCCTCAGAATGCCGAAATCTCCGTCTTTGAAGTGAACATCCGTTTTGTTGGAGGCCTGCTGTCCGCCTATTATCTCTCAGGCAAAGAGGTATGTAAACCTGGAGTGTACAGATGTTTTTTTTTTTCATGTTTTACCAGACTGAATATGTGCTTATGGCCAAAGGATTTGATATGCAAGCTGGCTATAATTGACATGCTCCCTGAAGGAAGCTGTAAGCTTGTAGCTGGCATTTGTTCTCTGTGTGTTTAAAGATAGTTTCCTTGAATCTCTGTGTGAAACTGTTGGAAATCAGTGACATTTATAGTTGGCAGGACACAATAGGCCTCTCAGGAGAGCCACAGGGGCCTCAGGTCTGTCTTGTCCCGGTGGTCCGGCTGTTTGCCCGGACGTTGAGCCAAGTCAAACAATCACACACACACGCGCACACACACGCCATCCCACTTAGAGCTCATTCTGAGATCCCGGCACATCCAGGAAGCTCTGTGCCCACTCTGCTAAATTGAAAGCCTTTTTGAACCCAAAAAAGATGTTGGACTCTCAAGCGTGACCTGAAGCACACACACAAAGCCCATTTCCAAGGCTTCATTGAATCAGGGTAATGCAGAGCTATGCTCATATTTCCGATATCCTCTCCTGTAAATTAGATTTTCCCAGCAGCATCTGGCAGAATGTGAAGGATCTGATTCAAATCAAAAGAGTGGCATTTTCCGCTGATACTTGGGGCTTTCTCGTTGTGTCCCGCAGCAAATGTGCTCTCGGTGATAGTGTAAGCTTTCATTTGTGCGGTGCGGAACAGAGCTTTGTCCGGAGAGGGAATGGATCACTGTGTGAGCTTCGTCGGGCTTGTGCGGTTGTGTTGATGTAAGGCAGACCCTTCAACAGAACAAACATCTCTCATCTCCACTGTGACTCTTCCTTCTACTGGCACAAAATAGCTATAGTAGTGCTGCAGAAGAAAGATGAGTTCCTACGGGTAACGTTATTTTTCCTGGAGGAACGGCTCAACAAGCTTGAGCGTGTACGATTTTAAACAGTTGTTCTTGTATTTCATGTTTTATTAATGGTCTTGAATAGGAGAATATATCAGTAAGATACATAGAGGTGCATCTCAATAAATTAGAATGTCGTGGAAAAGTTCATTTATTTCAGTAATTCAACTCAAATTGTGAAACTCGTGTATTAAATAAATTCAGTGCACACAGACTGAAGTAGTTTAAGTCTTTGGTTCTTTTAATTCTGATGATTTTGGCTACTTCAGTCTGTGTGCATTGAATTTATTTAATACACCAGTTTCACAATTTGAGTTATTATTGAGATGCACCTGTATATCTTAATTTTTTTTTTTTTTAGAATTCTTTTATTCAGCAAATATGCATTAAATTGATCAAAAGTGACAGTAAAGACATTTATAATGTTACATAAGATTTCGGTTTTATTTCGATGCTCTTCTTTTGAACCCTCTGTTCACCAAAGAATTCTGAAAAAAAAAGATAAATAAATAAAATGGTTTCCACAAAAATATTAAGCAGCATAACAGTTTTCAATATTTATAATAAGTAATGTTTCTTGAGCAGCAAATCAGCATATTAGAATGATTTCTGAAGGATCATGTGACACTGAAGACAGAAGTAATGATGCTGAAAATTCAGCTTTGCATCACAAGAATAAATTACATTTTACAATGTACTAAAGTAGGAAATAGCAGTCTTGGTAAGCATAAAAGACTTCTTTCAAACAATAAAACACTTACCAACCATAAACTTTTGAGTGGTAAATATATTTGTGAGAAATACTATTTTGCTTTCATGTCCCTGGTTTTATAGGAAATTATTGCACTTGGAATAAAAAAAAAAAAATCTACTGGTTTTGTATTTTTTTTTTTTTTTTTTTTTCTGCCCTTTTAGTGCAAATATTTCTGGTAAATGTTACAGCACTGTGCAATGGACGTATGAAATTTTACAGTATACTGTTCTTTTATCATGATATGAATGTATATAACATTAACAGCATATATCATTCACAATATAGTAATTTTTGCTTAAAACTGTTTATATATTAAATAAACATACAGTAGTTCATATTGCTGAATAATTAAATGTATTTATTAAATTATTGGAAATTTAATTAGGCTACATTGTGAATTTCGTTAAATTTGTATTAAAATAAATGTCATTATTTTTAAATTAATTTAATTAGTCACTGTTCGAACATTGTTTCAAACTTTATTCAAGATAAAATTATTGGTTACACTTTATTTTAAGGTGGCCTTGTTACACGTTACATGTACTTACTATTATAATAACAATAAATAATGCATAATTACAAGTAACCCTAAGCCAAACACTAATCCTAACTCTAACCATATAGTAAGTTCATGTAGTTTATATGTAATTAATTAATATTACTTAGTACTTAAATGTATAATTACACTGTAGCAAAGACACTTAGTGTAGCCAAATTATTTATAACAAATGAATAAGTCTAGAATAATGTGTTTCACTAATGCTCTCACACAAAGCGTTCATGCCTATTGAACGCCCCACATACCCTATAGCACAATCTCTACAGTTGACACATTATAGCATCATACCGCCCAGCCCAATCCAAAGCTTTTAATGAGACATGACCTCTATATGTCATCCTACACTGAGATTCTGTATGGTGGGTTACACGAGATGGGTGTGTGACGAAACGAAACGCTGTCTGTTGAAGTGAATGGTTGGTTGTCAAACATCGTTTCAGATAACAGTGGAGGTCTCCGCCATCTCCCTCGTTGAGAATAGTCTAACAGCGATATAAATCTTTGAACACTACATTATTGTTCTCTCAGCAAGACGCAAGCTCGTTTCATCACCGTGTATTGATGGGGGAGGCAAGACATGGTTGAATACAAAGTGGGCAGCACAGAGTCCAGGACTCAAGCACAGCGCTGATGAAAGTCCTTCAGTGTAGTAATCTCACACACTCAGGATAATGAGACGCCCTCCTGCCTACCTTCATAATAATGTGTGCCCTGAACTGAGAAATGTTGATTACAGGAGATAGCCTTCAGGTAGCCGCTCACATTGTTAAACCGCAGCAAGAGATCTTAGTAAATGTGTCTGGCTTTAAA
>CM077240.1:27445856-27615856 GCA_039654775.1 Spinibarbus caldwelli
TCTGATAAAAGCAGCTTAAGCAACATAATTACATGAACTGTGAAGCATTCGCTCAAGCTCCGCAGGCAGGGCAGACCAGGATAAATGATGCCGTCAGTGCTAATGATCATAACATCTGTTTCATCATAACCGCTGCCCAGACCTTCCTTCAGTCTCAGTTTTTCTGCAGTCGTCTCCATATATTCTTTCGGCAGGGATTTGGGGTGGGAAACATTGGTATTCCTCAGTGTTGTGTCTGGAAGACTCAAACATATCGCAGCTCATTAGCAGTCCGTGGGCCGATGGCTCGTTATTACCGTTATTTTTCTGGAATGATTATAAATGCATTTGACTTGTTTACAGTAGACAGAGGAAATTAATCATCTTCACTCGGTCCACAGCCATTTGTTTCTGTCAGGAGACATCTTTACTGTAAATACACACGGTATTCTTTTGTCGTTCACTAAACAATACTGAAACCGTCACATGCATCTTTAATGCCGGCGTGCTGCGCTGAGTGACACGGCTATTGTGTACCGTTTGCATAATGCAAACGCCATTCCTTCCGACAACAATGAGCTCTCTATGAGTTTTTAATGCGCCATTTTCAATTACACTAATTTGCCTATTTCTTGCTTTCAGATTGTTCTCGCCACCGTTTTTTACCATGATGGAAGTCATATGGCGATTGACACCACGCCTGTTGCCAGCTGTGCTGAGCCGCCACAACAGTTTGACTGCAACGAGCAGAGAAATTAAGCTTTAGAGAGCATCACATAAAGCAGCATTACTTAACCACAAACGCATAATTTTTCTCTTGCTCTGAGGTAAATGAGTTGTTTTCCGTGTTCCCGCAAATAACCCAAACGCTCGGCGCACCTGCTATTAGCAAGAGATCTTCCCTCCTCTGATAGAGCATGACAAGCAATTTCCTCCGTACAATATGGGGCCCTACAATACAGGGCCTCATGTTGGCTTACAAAACATCAAGTTTATTTTATTTCCAGCTTCCAGCCGGGTTCAGTCAGCATAAACTGCGACACAGTTACTCTGCATATTTTAGGCCTGGAATAAACACTGCGAAAAATCTCTGAAGCTGTTTGTTTCAAACTTCCAAGCTTGTGATGTCTTCAGACGGCAGCACTTGGGCCTAAAATGCCTCTCGCATTAACCTCAGAAACGAGAGCGCAGGTGATAAGTGGCGATAAGTGCAGGTATTCAGGTCTGTGATCTCGTTCCTTCTCTCTGCTGGCCACTTTTGACAGGGTACATTAGATGTAGAAGTGCAAAAAGCTCCAGCTGCCACTTATTTATCTCTCGGTTTCAGCACTTCCGTCTCAGCCGTAGCTCCACTAGATCTCTCGCTGCCTCGTCATGCACCGCTTTACTTTTTAGTACATCCAGATGGAATAAGACTTAAGTTTAAAGTAAAGTACTAGTCTCAAATGTTCTTTGTACTTTCTAGAAGCTGTACATGCACCGACTTGCACCTAGATTTGATTGACTTGGAGGATAAACGGCGTATTGTGTTGTGTAAGTGTTATGTTGAGATTCACAAGCCCGTTTTTCCAGTCATGTGTATTCGGGGACGGTTCTCATACCATTTTGTCCTGCATCCTCCAGCATGGCAAGAATTAGCTCAGGTGGAGGTGATTTACAAATGTCATTTGTAATATGCTGACATGTTCAACAGACTTGCAAACAAAAGAAATTCCTAACTTATATTATATTATATTATATTATATTATTACTTTTATTTTATTTTTTATTATTTTACTATTAACAGACATATTATGTTTATTAAATTAGATTACATTAGATATTGTTAGATTAGATATTAGATATTAGCTTTATGATATTAAATTTACACTTTTAATGATTTTTATTACATGAATACGTATTATAGTAATGTATTTAACATAATATTTATATTTATTTATATATATAATATATTTATATATAATAATAATAATAATAATTATAATTATATATGTATATATATATATATATATGTGTGTGTGTGTGTGTGTGTGTGTGTGTATATATATATATATATATATATATATATATATATATATATATATATATATATGTGTATATGTATAACAGAACAGCGTACGCAGTTTGCTATATATATATATATATATATATATATATATATATATATATATATATATATATATATATATATATATATATAATATTTAAAAAAAATAAAATATTAAATATAATATACAAAACTATATTTTAGCTAAATATATTGAAATTATTCTTAACATTTTCCTGCAATTCTTTTGATGTATGTTTATTGATACCTGAAGTATTAATTATTGATAACCTGAAGTGTTGATTATTTTATTGTATGTTTTATATATTCTATTTTTTATATTTTATTTTATTTATTTATTTTTTAATGTTATTATTTTATTTTATTTTATTTTATTGTACTTTTTTCTTTTTCTTTTTTTTACCTGAATTAATGATGTAATGTTTTGTCTTTTTTCTTTTTCTTTTGTTTTTTTCTTTTTCTTTTTTCTTTTATTTTATCTGAAGTATTGATGTAATGTTTTGTCTTTTTTCATTTCTTTTCTTTTCTTTTCTTTTCTTTTGTTTTTCTTTTTTTTATTTTATTTTCTTATTTTTATTTTACCAGAAGTATTGATGTAATGTTTTCTCTTTTCTTTTCTTTTCTTTTCTTTTCTTTTCTTTTCTTTTCTTTTCTTTTTCTTTTCTTTTTCTTTTTTCTTTTCTTTTCTTTTCTTTTTCTTTTCTTTTGGCATCTTTGACCAATGAGAATTTCAGACAGGCAGGTCCAATAGGAGTTTTGTAAATCTAGTTCACCATGTTCCCTCATGACTTAGACTTATCCGACTCTTTCCACACCTTCATAATAGACCTTACACATTCCTGTCTGTTCGTCACAGCTTCCTCTGGTGTGTTAGCACTGCTTATATCTTCAGCGCCGCACTCCCTGCATCTTCATATCCCATCACTCGGAATCAGCGTGTGCATGTTGATTTGTAATTGTGGCAGAAGTGTGTGAATTGTTACGGAAAGCAGAGCACCACTTGAGACTTGAGGTTTAATCAGGTAATGACCAGGTACGTTGGAGTGTTTCACCCACATAATGGCCTGTTTGTGTTGTTAATGTTGTGAGCTTGGTTGAGCAGTTAATCAGTGTTATAGCAGACGCTGATGTTCTTTAGCAGACCCAGCCAATTAAATTAATTTTTTTTGTACATTTGCACGGATGACTCACAGCTTGAAAGCTTGAAAGCAAGGCCAATTTATCTCCCATCCATTGAGTTACTTCCTTCAAATTCAACTTGGTGTTTTCATATTTCAGAAATGTAAAACGGCAGCCATCCATAAAGAATATGACGGTTCTTTCAACATACAGAGTGCTGTGAAAACATATTAGACCCATAACTATTCGACAAGAATGGTCTATTTTTTATGAATTATGCATTTCAGAAGAGGCCTGGCAGAAAGAGAGAAGAAAGAACAGGAAGAGGTCTCAGGAGGAAACTGCTCTCAGGCTTTGTGTTTCTATCCGACTTTGGTACATTTGCAGGGCTATCAGCACTGAGTGACGAGCTGCAGAACACAGGATGAAGAAAAGCCTTCACTGGCCTCCCTGGACTTCATCAGATTGCAGTCTCATTGTGTTTCCATAGGCTACAGTATGTCAGCCATAAGAATTCCTAATTAGGTTTCCTGTCATTGTTAATTAGCATTGATTTAGAATAGTTTTTTTTTTCTTGAATTTTTACTAGCTTGCCTAATATCGAAGCTATGCAGATTGATTTGTTACGCCATTGGCATAATTTTTCATCCACAGATTTCAAAAACGACAAACCACAGCTGTTTCAATCCCTAAGTTAGAGAATTCAGCGCATATATTATGACTAATCAGGGAATGTTTAGAAAATGTGTCAAAAACACTACCATTCAAAAAAAAATTTTTTGAAAGGAAACTAATACTTTTTTTCAGCCAGAATGCATTAAATTGATCAAAAGTGAAAGTAAAGACATTTATGTTGTTATAATGGTAGAAAAGTACAAATATAACAATAAAAATGATTCTTGACCACCAAATCAGCATATTAGAATCAATATTGACTCTTAAATCCCAAAATAGATCTTTTAGTCTACACAGTTTCGGTTGATGCGTGAATAAAACATTGCTAGACATTATACAGCATGCCAACTCCCAGCCAAATTTTTGTTTTCCTGCTTTTAACAAGAAACAATTTCTTATCTTTCAAATTCTGTCTGTTTTATTGGGGAATTCAATCAATAAATGCAATTTTGATGCTTTTTGATGTGGCACGACACTGTATAGGTGCCTCAATTAAAAAAGCAGCGTCAAACTAAGTGAACACGATCATCCCTTCCTTTTTACTACTATTTATAACACAAAATAAGTATCAATGAACATCTCATGTAATCACCCAGTCTGGCTTTCAGCCACAGAAAGATGTCAATAAAATAGTTTTTAAACAGTATGTCAAATAGCATGTCATTTAGCTCAGAGCATTTCATTAAAATTATTTAATATGTTTAATTAAATCTGTCATGAAACCAAGTTAAGACAGCTTCTGTGTAAGCTTTTTTACACAGAAAAAAAACTACTTTTTTTTTTAATCTAATAGGCTCTGTTGTTAATTGTTACCTTGAATAAAAAGTAATAGCTAATAGTAAAAGTAAAAAAGCTCCTGTATAATTTATATCATTAGCCGAGATAGATTTTTTTTATCTTTAAATAAATTATAATAGAATTTAACACAGCTGACATAGAAAACCGTTAATGTAATATTTCACAATATCACAGTTTTTACTGTATTTTTAAAACAAATAAATGCAGCTTAAGAGAGCATAAAAGATTGCATTCAAAACCATGAAAAGACCGACATAGGCTGAAAGTCGAAGTGCTGTGCTAGGGAACCTTCCGTAGCTGAGATCTCAATTTAGACAAAACCTGTTGTTCTGATGTTCAAATCACAACCATACAATTCAGAGCTGATTAGGCTGTTAATGTAAAATCTGTTAAATGTAAGCTTGCCCCAGGGAAAAGCACTTCATATTACCCAGTAATCACAGGAACACTTTATTGACTGATACTAGAGGAAGAAAAACGCTGCAGCTCTCTAAATAACTACGAGAAACATCATGAACGCTGCGTGTGTCTGTGTTGAAAACCAAAAATCCATTATCGTGACAAATGGAGCTAGTTTCGGTGAGGGGAAATGAAGGCCCGCTTCATCTGGATGCTCTAATTATTCCAAGCAGTTTATATGAAATAACAGTCCTTCGTTTACCCTTTCCAAAAATGGCTTGTCCGTCAAGCCGTTTGACCTCTGAGTCTTCACGTTGATAAGGGCAAAATTTGCATTGGCAAATCTGCTCTCACATCTGGCCCCTTCAGTTTTCGTACAAGAAATGGCCAGGCTTAGACTAGTAAACGACTCATTCCTATTGAGTCAGACCTTTAGGTTGATTCAGTTATAGCTTTTGGTGGTGATATTTCTAATTTTCTTTACTCTTCCATTTTCTCCAGCGAGACAGACCGCTGGAGGAATCAGACTCATTTCAGCCCTCACAGCCGAGCTGGACGGAGCTCAAACAAGCTTTACTAAGCTGCAATTTCACACTATATCGCCAACAACACAAACGCAATCAGAAATAAGTGGCCACTTGCCGCTTTTATTGAATTCTTTTCCATCATGTTTCCATTTTTCAGGACATTTTGTTCTCCGACTCTTCCTGTTGCCGTCCGAGTTGCTCGCAAATGCGCGGCTCTACAGGTGGCCGTCTGAGGAGGTTGCAAGGTGAAGAGGTTTGCATTCAGAGCATTTGGCCCGACTCTCCTCATTCAGCAGGTGTCTGATTGGACATGAGCCGGCACTCATTGAGGCGGAGAAGTGGACCGTTTGCAGTCGGCCACATCTCTAATTCGAACATGCCGAATCTGGTCCTCCCGCTTTGTTTTTATCTGCCTCTTATCGAATTTTAGTCATGATTCACTACTTAGATTTGCCCCCTCAGGCTTGGCACTGATGTCAGGGTGTTTGTTTTGGAGAGGGCGACTGAAATGTATTCCCGAGTTTCATCAGAGCACCTCCTAGACATGTTCAACAAGGCAAGTCTTAACAGCCATCTGTGTCCGACCATTACTGTCATGCCTCGCCGTGTCGACTCTTCATCTCTCAATAACAAAACCTCTAATTTACGTCAAAAATTCGACCTTTAAACACATATGAAGGTGCTAAACACGTCCAGCTCCACTTCCTGTCTCCATTCAGGGGTTTTCTGCTGCTTTAGCTCTGGCCATTTAGTCCTGAACTCACATAATTGGATTACCGAGCCCAGGCCGTTTAGAAACCACTAGCATAATCGCCAGCGTTGATAGGCCGTGGTATTTTCAGATGCACCATGCTGTATTTAGGTTAAGCATGATTACTGTTGCAATCTGTTTGTTACAAGCACTTGAAGCCCAAACCTTGGACTGTCTGTGAAATTTTCCACATTACTTTGCATTCCTTCCATTTGCCAGAAGGCAACTCCCTGTGTTTGCATCTCACTCGACTTTTTCGCACCACGGGATACTCTGACGGGGTGAAAATTGGTTTATGCGAAAGGGGACACACGTTGGTGGAAGTTTTGGAAGGATTATCACAGCTTGATCAGATTTAAGAACAGATCTTCATAGGTTTGTTGGCAGGTCCTGTAGCCTGGGTACCACTAGGACGTCTTGACACCTTCGCAGGCTGCAGACTTCAGACAGTGTTCTTTGATCCCTTATGTAATTCTTTATTTTAATGTCAACTTTTGTTTATTCCAGGCCCCTTCTTCCTATCAGCGTTTGCATTATTTTACTTGGCAAACGTATTGTTTGAATAACCGAGTGAGGCTGTTTTGTTTGTTACAGTTCATTGACTGTTGTAGTTTTAGACACATGTAACCTGAGCAAATAAATGACACTCCAGCCATCGAGTCATGTGAAGACTGTGAATAATGACAAAATTTTCATTTTGGGGTGGAGTAACACTTTAGTTTTGAAAAGAATTGATATTTTATTCAGCAGGGATAGTCACAGTACAGACACAATAATAAAGGTACAACAGATTTCTTTGTCAAATAAATGCTAAAACAAATAAATCCACAAAAATATTAAGCAGCAATTGTTTTGACATTGATAATGATGAGAAATGTTATTTTAGTACCAAAATAAACATATTTGAATGATTTCTGAAGGTTCAATAGCTTGAGTTTAAGATTTAAATATTGTGAAATATTACACTTTAAAATAATTAACTTCTTTTTTTAAAATATTTTAAAATGTAATTTATTCCTGTGATGACAGCTGAATTTTCAGCAGCCTTTACTTTAGTCTTCAGTGTCAATGTTTGTTTGTTTGTTTATAGTTTTTTCATGATTTTTATGTAGAACAGTAAAAAGAATAACATTTATTTTCAATATTTTTTGTAACATCAGAAATGTCTTCACTGTCACTTTTGATCAATGTAATGCATCCTTGCTGAATACAAGTATTAATATCTTTCAAAATAATTTTTAGTGACACCAAACTTTTGTTGCACATTTTCCTTTAATTCCTCGTATCATGTTTACCTCTATTAAACCCCTCATAAAAACAAAACAATCTCTGTTTGGTTTTTATATGTCAGTTAGGAAAGATTGAGATTGTCTACTTTTCTTAACCAGAATAAGCTGCAATTTGGACAGGCTCTATGGGACTATACTGAACCATGGGGAAAATCCTGTGGAAAGTTTCATGCTGTTGTTTTGCTGTGAAATGACTTACTGTATTGTTTGTCTGGTTCGTGTATTTATGTATTAGAGATTGACTCAAAGGCCTGTAGGTTTCAGTGCGCTAAACTCTGCTCTCAGATTGTTGCTAAATACCTTAAAAAAATAATGTGCTTCTTTACACTTTACAATAAAATCTTGATGTGTTATTTATTTATTTATTTATTTATTTACCAGGAAGTGGCTGAACTTGTCCTGAAGTGTATCCACTAGGGCACAAAGTCAGCCGGTGTGATATTTCATCGGCTGATATGTTTGATAGAATCACTCTGCTCCAGTTCCCTCATTTCATTTGGCTGTTGTGGGTTCCTTAAAGGTTAAAGTCTCTGCTGAAACACGCTTGCGAGAGTTTCTGCTTGACAGCGGGTTTTATTTCTCCGCTCTCATTTAGAGCCGAATGCAATGGCAGTGTCTTCTGTCCATCGTCTGCCTCTCCAAAAAGGTCACCAACTTGCATCATCAGATTTAGCATGGCCCCGACTTCATTTTGAATGCAACGTAGTCTATTATGTCAAGAAATCAGAGAGCATTTCAGTTTGGGAGTTTGTTTGTTGTGTGGTTCTTTTTCTTCTCTGTGCAGGTTCATAATATTTATTGATAGTCCAGAGTTGTTTTGCTCAGCCGCATATGTATGCGTCGCGTAAATTACAGTGGTATATATGTGAAATGTGAGTATGATAGCTTTCTGAGCAGAAACCCTGATGTATCCAAGCTTGTTCCATTTCATCAGCCTGTTTTAGACAC
Organism: Spinibarbus caldwelli; assembly: GCA_039654775.1. Classification (NCBI taxonomy): domain Eukaryota; kingdom Metazoa; phylum Chordata; class Actinopteri; order Cypriniformes; family Cyprinidae; genus Spinibarbus; species Spinibarbus caldwelli. The sequence goes on from CM077240.1 coordinate 27,454,410, forward strand.
TGAAATGCAAAAACATGGAGTCACCACAGATGCTTCTGGATCACAGCAATGCAAATCTTATTTTCTGAGCTTAAAGTCTGATTTAATTTGAGTTTAATGGTCTATGTAGTGTGAAATAAATCAAAGCAACTCATCTTTCTATAGGTTTGTGTTCAATAGCTGCATGCAAGAAACACACAAATAGCCTGACCGTTGTTGTATGATTCACGAACAAAATGACTCTTTTGAGCCAGTCAAACAGAGAATCGATCAAACAGACTCTAGAGCTCCAGTTATCTGTTTCAGTCATACCTTCTTGCACACATTTATCTTGTCCAGACAGAAGAAATAGAGAGAGGAATAGGAAAATGTTATCGTTGATGTCTTTTCACAGAGTATTTTGACAGGTGTGCGTAAAGCAGTCCTTCCTTTCTTCTTGTTGCTGAGTGTCTCCTCCTATCTGATCTCGGTGGTTTCAGACCACTTTATCGTCTTGTGAGAGTGATCCAAGTTTACCTTTTGTGAAAGCCTTTGGGTGAAGGTCAGCAAATGAAGTACTCGATAGTATCTTTCGCTCTGTTGTGTTTATGTGCTTTATCTCGTACAGGAAATGCTTGATATTGGTGTGCTTTATGGGAAACTACCATTCGAAATTTTGGGGTCGCTAAGATTTTTCATTCTATTTATTTTTTTATTTTTTTTTTTTAAGTATCTTATTCTCACCAAGGCTGCATTTATTTGATCAAAATACAGTAAAACTTTTATATGTTGTGAAATTTTAATGCAATTTGAAATATAAAATTTTTTTAAAAAACATTTTTCTATTTTAATATATTTTAAACTGTAACTTATTTCTGGGATGGCAAAGCTGAATCATTCTAATATGCTGATTTGATACTCAAAAAACATTTATCAATGTTGAAAACAGTCATGCTACTTAATATTTTTGTGTAAATTGTTACACATTTTTCAGAATTCTTTGATGAACAGAAAGTTCAAAAGAACAGCATTTATTTGAAACCAAAATAACATTATAAATGTCTTTACTGACACGTTTGATCAACTTAATGCTTCCTTGCTGAATAAAATTATAAATTATAAAATATTAATTTCTTTCAGAAAATTTCACTGACCCCAAGCTTTTCAACGGAAGTGCATATGACTTTATTTATATTTTAACCACAATAAGATTGTCACAATACCAGAGTTTTAGATGCCGATACACATGCGTCCATTTTCATAATTCTAGATATCGCAAATATGCTTTTGTACACAAATTTTGATATTAGCCATTTAAAAAAAAAAAAAATGGCAAGTAGCTTTTAAGTATTGCACAATTAAGTAAATAACTTTTACAAGTAATTAAGTTTTCTCAAGTTCTTTATTTACGTAAGCAGTCAGGAGAAATAGAGGAAAAACTAAATTATAAGCATTAAAATAAGAGCATCTGTTTGGCTGCATTTAAAAATGCAATCTCTCCATCTAGATATAATTGGCTTCGTTTACAGGAACAGATAGTAAAATCAAGAGTTTGTCAGCAGCTATCTTGCAGTCAGACCAGTATTGTTTTTGTATAGATTCTCTGTCAAAGTACTGCACTTGACAACCCTATTCTTTAGTTTGGCAGTGGTCTGTGAAATCACACCAGTGCTTCCTGTTCTTCCTTTGATATGGCGAGGAATGACGTTCAGGGTCAGTGTGGCTCCACGTTCTCACTAGTTCTGCTTTATCAGTGAGCACAGGTGTGTCCCTGTGGCCTATTTCATCACAATGCTGAAAGCCTGTTCTCCATCTATCTCTCGTCCCTGTCATCTCATGCCATCCATCTCGTCTTTTCAACCAGCCCCTCATTTTCATCTGAATGGCTGCGGTATGACTACTCTGTTTATCATTTCCAGACATGCCCTTGACAACTAAATGTTGGTGCCGACCATCACAGAGAGATGTGTTTTCTGGCACATTTTAGCTTACTGGTATTGTTAAGCTTGGATTTTTTTATTTTTTTATTTTTTTGCAAGTAGAATTTCCCCCCTCTTCTTCTTTTGATATGATGTGTCACAATGTCAAGGCCGATTCAGTGTGTCTGAACACAGACTTCAGTGTCTTATTGAAAAGAGCTGCAACAGGATCCGCCGCTGATAAATTCTGCTTCCATTCCGCCTGCCCACCTATTCATCCCCGTTGTATTATAAGCACAATGGCCCCATGTTACCGTATATCTGTCCTATTAAAAAGATGCCTGCTCAGCCTTAGAGGAATCATTTATTCCTCAGCTGTCTGTCACATGGCTGTACATGTCTGGCAGACAAACTCTGGCATTAATGCAGAATTAATTAATTACGGAGAAACGCACCAGCCAGCAGAAACACAATTATGTCGGCGGATCTCTGTTGCGTTCTTTATCAGACTAAATAAGTTGGAAAAGGTGAGTTTTGGGCCTGTTTTACATCACACTAAATTAAAGAAACAGTGTAAATGCAACAGCTGCTTTCACGCTGACTGCATTAATACTGTGTAACACAACTGCAGTCATGTTTGGAAAATAAAGTGAGGACTAGATTGTGAATGATTGTGATGAAAGCTATACTACTTTTATTTTTATTAAAGAAACTGATACTTTTATTCCACAAGGATGCATTAAAATTGATTTAATGCCAGTGAGGACATTTAATATGTTAAGCAGCACATCTGTTTTCAACACTGGTAGCATAAAAAAAAGTTTCTTGAGGACCAAATCAGCATATTAGAATGATTTCTGAAGAATCATGTGACTCTGAAGAGTGGAGTAATGATGCTGAAAAATTCAGGTTTAAAAAAAAAAAACAAGAATAAATAATTTAAAACATTTAAAAATAGAAAACTGTTTAAATTGTATTAAATTTCACAATTTTATACAGTATTTGTCATCAAATAAAAAATGTTGGGAGCATTAGAGACTTTTCAAAAAAATGAAAATATAGTCAAGTTAAATGTCATTACCGGCATTATAAATGTATTTACTGTCCTTTGATTTCTCACTGTCTAATTTGCAGACATTTCTTTCCACATAGATAATCGGATCACATTTTTTATGTTAGATAATCAAACTTTCCAAAAATGTTGAACTTGTACATAAATGTTTCAACTACTTAAGCTGGTGAGTTGCCAATTTGCATGACCTGTAAATGGGGAAAAAAAAGTGTAGAAACAGTTTTCACAAACAATGACAAAGAAATTTCAACAAACACGTTGAATTAAATGTGAAATTTTGAAGTAGTAAAAGTAAAATAGTATTTTCAAGTTAAATGTATTCCAACAATCTTTGTTTACAACTTCAAAAACAAAAAAAAAGTTTTTACAGTGTGCATTTATTCATCTACATGGCGATAAATTTAACTTAACTTAATTTACCTTAAAATTAGTTAATTGAAATTGTTCATTGAAACTAAAAATTTGAGTTAATTCAAAGACAGAGATTGGTTTAATCAACAGAAACTCAAATTATGTCTAAACAACATGAATTATCTAAAAAGAATTTTTTTTTTTTTAAAAAAATGAATTTTTTACAGTGTGAACTCTAAAATCAGCTGGCATTATGCTAAGATAAATACACGCTGCATCATGTGGTTTGAGAATCAGGCTTTACAGTCGTATGTAGATATTCTAGTGGCAGCAGTTAGAGATCTGTGTTTTATGTGTCTGGATTGTATGACTACACAAACCAGATGTGAGCAGGCTGCTCCGTTATTACAGCATGTCTTGTATTGCAGCCAAAGGGAAGCCGGCGCAGGGCAGCCGTTGACTGGAGCTCTGGGTCTAATTTACTGACTGCGTTCATATGAGTGATCGCTCTCTCGCACTCAGGTTTCCCAATCCAGCCTTGGGGAAATATCACAGGTTTCATTATTCATTTAGCGCAGTCCTCTTCTCTCTGTACATATCTTGAATACATCATTTTTACAGTGTTTTCCCTAAAGATACAAAAGATCTTGTGTGAAGAGAGAAGAGTTCCTTTCCATCATGCTCATAAAGGCCGCTCTCAGAGTACACTGTTGGATTAAACAGCTCTCCACAAGGTTTTGTTGCCATTTTGTCGAAACTGCCAAGCATGTCTAATTTGGAACAATTAGAAATGCTGTGGAATTGACCGAGATGAGTTTTTCAAAAGCCACTGGTAACATTTAGAAAACAAGGCTGGTGATGGCAGATATATTGCTAATACATATATTTTATTTATGCCAAAAGGAGTGCTTTGTATCCTGGCCATATATTAAAAAAAGAAATAAAAAAAATAATAGTTAATATAGTACAAAAAAATGTATTTTATATAAAACAAATGTATTATATAAAATGTATTCAGATTTATTATATATTTATATTTAAAAATAGTATAGTTCCTGTAACATCCGATGTTGAATTTAAGAAAAATTGTTTTTTTATATACATTTTTTTTTTGTTCTCAAAAACTGTATATATAAGATGTGTGCGTTTAGACGCACACAAATTTTATTTATTTATTTATTTATTTATTCGTTTTTCATCATTTTTATATGTAATATATTGGAAATAAATCACACGTGTGTGTGTGTGTGTGTGTGTGTGTGTATAATATACATTAATTATTTAATAATTAAATTATTTAATTCATTCATTCATTATTTAATTATGTATTTAATTTATTTATTTACATTAATAAATTAAAAATATATTTATATTAATTAATTAAAATATGAAATATTTAACAAAATATTTATTTTATGTTCTCAAAAATGTATGTATAATATTTGTTGTTGTTATTGTTGACGTTATTGTTGTTGTTATTACCTATGTTTTTATTGGCTAATGTTCAAAATGTTCAATTATCAGACAATTAATAAATATTGACTTGGCTAAAATATTAGTCAGTCACAAGAACGGACATACCTCATCTGTTTCTCATTAGCAGTATTGACTCAAGGCTAAACTTGAACTTGTAAGAGCATAAGTAGAAGCCTTGATTTCTCTCTTAAATGACACAGCATCTTTCGCTTGCTGTTCAAGCTGATGGTCACTAATGTTCTGATAATGACAGTGCCACAAGTTCCTGTGGGGTTAATAGTGTCCTTCACTTTGTCTCTAAACACTTTTTTTTTTTTTTTCTTCTGGTCATAGTTTCTGCTCATCTGTCTTGCTCTTGCATATACGCTGTTGGAGCTAAAGGCTGAGCCTCGTGGGCTAGAGCTGTCCCGCTCTGCTGACTTAAGATAAATATGCTGAAGTGTTCAGAGAAATTGCTTTCAGGTGCTGCGTTCAGAAGTGTCTCCTGCGTGATCTACTGTACCAGACCCTAAGTGATGTCAAATGATGCTTTCTGCTACATCAGAGGTGACAGCTATTTAGCACAGTACAGTGTTCAACAACTCTTTTGCATCTGCTAGGATTCTTAGTCTTTTCAATTAATTAAGAGGTTTTAATTATTAAAAGGTGACTCTTCTGTCCCTCTACATGCTGTTAGACCAGAAAGATATCAAGTGTAGTTTTTCACTTCAGGCCTTGGTGAAAATCAATATTTCATGATATGCAGTTTGCAGAGGAGAAGACTGTCTTTATTCACTCATATTGAATTTTCACCTTAGTTTTATGCTTCTACTGTAAGTTTGTTTGTGTATATATAGATAGATAGATAGATAGATAGATAGATAGATAGATAGATAGATAGATAGGTAGATATAGATATATTTTTACATATGAATAAATAAATAAATGCAGAGTTCAGGTATCATTCCCATATGTACCCCAAAAAAAGTCAAAATTTAACATTTTAATGTTGGCCGAGTATTGCTCAATGTATGAGCAATAATAATAGTGATGCTTGCTTTGGTAAACACCGCTGTTATCTGTTTGGATGGTTAATAACAATTTACAGTGTTTAAAAATGCATTAAAAGAACCTTTAATTTGGTAAAAGGAGTTCATCTGGGCTATGGCTTCTGGGATTTTCATTTGGTAATGTTGACCTTGTTTTGTCTGCCTGATTTACTTTGGACTGATCTGATAATAGATTCTCTCTCACAGCAATTAATCTTTTAGACCTAAATCTGGTTTCCAGAAGTATTTGTGAAAAATTCACTCGGTTTAATGAAATATTGAAGCATCACTTTCATTTTGTAATAATAAAGGTTACTGGAACGGTACATTTGTCTCAAAGCAACACTGCTGTCCACTTTGTTGTGCAGATCTACCTTAAAATTAATGATGGAATTAATTTGCATTCTTCAACAAACCTTCATTTGTGTGACCTGATTTGAAGTTGAAATTAAGTCTGATTTGCATGCAGCACCTTTGCTGATAGTTTAGCCATATTTTCATGTCTCCATACTACACTTTCTGTGCTCCCTCTGCATGAGCTTTGGTCCTCACGGTGGAGTAAATGTCAACCTTTGTCAAAGCTGTCTCGAGCTTTAGGGCTTTGCTTTCACAGCTTTTTCTTGAACCTTACTGTCCACTCGTCTCCATACCCGGATCAGACTGATCTCTGGGTGAGCGTGGCAGGTTTTGTTGGCTTTGAAAGGGTCAGGTAGCGCTCTGCAGCTGTGTGCTCCATTCCCTGTAGTCCTAACAGTAATCTAGGTAAAAGCTCATGAGGTTCTCAAGTCAACGTCCACTGACAAGGCAATTTATCTCATTTAGTGGACGTCTAGCACTTGACCAGCAGTCGCTTTTTGTCTTGCACACGCTCATACACACTTGCACTTACACCTTGAAGTGGCACAGGACAGGACATTTTTGAGCAACCTTCAAGTTCTATAGAGTCTGCTTGACCTTCTTTTACTTCTCTCGAGCGTTACTTTTCACACTTAATAAAACAATATTATCATCATCATCATTATTATTATTATTATTATTATTATTATTATTATTATTATTACTGCTACTAATCAAATATAATAATTTGTATTAAGTTGTATAGTCTGCTTGAAGTTTTACTTCTCTCTAGCGTTAATTTTCACGCAATAAAAAAATATTATTATTATTATTATTATTACTGCTACTAATAAAATATAATAATTTTTATTAAGTTTTAAAGTCTGCTTGACCTTTTACTTCTCTCCAGCGTTACTTTTCACACTTAATAAAAATATTATTATTATTATTATTATTATTAGTATTATTACTACTGCTACTAATAAAATATAATACTTTTTTGTTTTATAGTCTGCTTGACCTTCTTTTACTTTTCTCTGTTACTTTTCACACTTAAAAAATATTATGATGATGATGATGATGATTATGATTATGATTATGATTATTATTATTATTATTATTATTACAGCAACTACTAAAATATAATAATTTTTTGTTTTATAGTCTGCTTGACCTTCTTTTACTTATCTTCAACGTTACTTTTCACACTTAATAAATATTATTATTATTATTATTATTATTTATTTTTTGTTATTAGTGCTACTAATAAAATGTAATATTTTTTATTAAGTTTTATAATCTGGTTGACCTTTTACTTCTCTCCAGCGTTACTTTTCACACTTAATAAAAATTATTATTATTATTATTATTATTATTATTATTATTATTATTATTATTATTATTATTACTAATAAAATATAATACTTTTTTGTTTGATAGTCTGCTTGACCTTTTACTTCTCTCCAGTGTTGTTTCACACTTATTATTATTATTATTATTATTATTATTATTATTATTACTGCTACTAATAAAATATTATAATATTTTGCAACAATAATAATAATAATAATAATAATAATAATAATAATAATAATGTATTCTCATTAGTAGCATTATTAATAAGTTATTAACATTTAATAATTTTTGATGATGATGATTATTATTAATTTTCTAAATAAATATTAAACATATGATATATATATATATATATATATATATATATATATATATATATATATATATATATATATATATATATATATATATATATATATATATATATATATATAATAAATAATAGCATAACATATAAATAATACTGTGATTTTTTTTTTTTAATTGTTTTTATTAATAATAATGATTAGTTATTGCTAAACAGTCATGGTAAAGAGTTTTATGTGGGCAAGCGTAACTTAATTATGCTTAATTTGTCAAAAATATACCACCTTGTTGTCATTATTATTATTGTCAAATGCATATGAAAAGCTAAGCCAAAGCTGCTATTATTACTGTTTTGATTAATATTTATTTTATTTATTCAGATAAAAAATAAATATTAAACATAAAAAATGTATGTATTATTAAATGTAAAATATGATAATAAATAACACCACAAAGTTATAATGCTATGAAATGTTTTTTTAATAATTAATAATTATTAGTTATGGTTAAAGCATTGCGGTAAAGAGTTTTACACAGGCAAGCACAATCTTAATTTAATGCTTAATTTTGTAATTTGTCAATTTAACCTAATCAGACACTACAAACTCTCTACTCCACTGATAAATTAAAGTCAACCACTTAAACATCTGTAGCATGCTGTGGTCATCAATTCTCATTTATATTAAAGGCTGACTGTTTTTGATATATTGAACATTGTCATGACTTTATTTGAAAATGTCTAGCAGGGCTGCTCTGTTTTGTTTTGTTTACTCCGAGGCGCAGGGGTTTTATTAAAGGCATTGATCAAAGTGATGGCATGCTTTGAGTGATCAGCTCTCCCATAATCTCCGATTGTGCTCATGCTGATGGCATCGTAATCTGGAATGACAGTCCACAGGCTCAAATGTTCTTTTAAACCTGCCTACATGCAGCGCTGAACGTGGCGAATGCTGGCGGCATCCAACCAGACAACCTGCTAAGTGATTTCACATGGACGAGATAACAGTTCACCTTGTGTTTGAAGAGCAAGGGCGAGCGCACAGACTTCATCTAGGCCATCGAGGCGCTGGGGAAAATGCTACAGAGCGATGCACGCTTCGATGTTTTGACCTCATCCTTGATATGCAGACAGAATGACGGACTTGGAGGAAAATACGTACTCGTTTAGAGCCGTACAGCGGGAATTATGATCAGTAGTGTGTTTAGATGATACTGACTCTTCACTGTTACAATTAGGATGATGTATCATGTCTCTGATTTCCCATGATTTAATCCCAGTTGTATGATTATTGTTGTTTTACTGCTGCACACCAGTGCGGTGCTTTTGTTCCCTAGTAAATTTTGACAAGTCATTGCATTGCAGTTTGATTTCTGCCTGTGCCGTCTGCTTCTGTGGTGTTTAGAAAGGCTCTCACGCAGCGATCTGGCCGTGCTCAGGGACCTTTGCTTTGTGGGCTTTCTGACTCACTGGATGAATTACAAGAGGGATGAGTAAATCTGGCCCTCTGACACAGATCTGCATGCAGATCTCTGCATCTCCTTCGCCAAAGTAACCCTTCAAAAATGAAGAAGAGCTAAACTTTGCACAACAAATATTGTATATCTTCAATATTTGTTTCATTGGAACATAATGTAGAAAGCTGTCCATTTAAATATTAAAGACTTAAAGGTTAATTAAAGGTGTGGTATGTAAGTCGGGGCCGAGTACCAAAACAAACTTGTAGCCAATCAGCAGTAAGGGGCGTGTCTACTAATAATGTGGAGGAGAGAGCTTTCAGTGCACAGGACGGACATGAGCCGAGCCGAGCGACAGAAAGATAGAGAATAAAACACAAAAGAGGAAAACGTCTGCGGAACGATAAGGCAAGAAGTAGGACCCGTGTAAATATCGGATCAGCTTTCCAGCGCTGGAGAGAACTCAAGGAGCGGAAGGCCTGCGATTGGATGCCGAGGTTGCTTTATTTCTTCCCGATAGGTTAGTAACACCATGTCTACACCAGACGCACCGCGCCGCAACATCTAAAGTCTGCCTACACTGGACACGATAAAGAGACCGTTGACAATCATTTGAAATTTGTGTCGGCACGTCATAAATAGAACGCGGCAGCAGTTTTCTGTCGGGGATTTGTCGCGCCACGCAGCATCCAGTGTAGACAGTATCACTGATTATAATGACTTCAATAGTATTTTGTCACGCCGCTCGCGTCTGGTGTAGACACGGTGTAACATTGGTTTTGCTTTGTTTCACAGAATTAATCGTTGCCTGGGTTGTGTAGGCTACTTATGTGTGGGGCGGAGCTATCAAAATAGGGGCGAGACCCTTTTGAGGTAGGGGCGTGTTTGTTTTGGTGATTTCAAATATCAACATTGGCTTCCAGAAATCGCTTACCCCACCTTTAAAAATGCAGTCGCAGAAACTGCCTGTCAGGAAGAGAGTCGAAAAGGATGCAGAACTAACTTTTTGAGGCAGGAATCACGGGCCAACGTTACAAGTGGATCTTAATATGCTTAATTAGTGCTGTGTTGTGACTGTTTCTTGTTTTTTTTTTTTTTTTTTTTTTTTTTTTTTTTGACAAGCATATGTTTTGATGACACATTTGGGTTTAATATGAGAGATTTGTGGTAATTTCAAATGTTTTCCATTTTGTTAACATTTTATCAAAGGTTTTATTGTAATGTGAATTTGTGTGACTCTTGGACAAATCGTTAAGAATTTTTTATACTGAACTTTAAACTGTATATTTTTTTTTAGACAGAAATATGTTGTTATAGCTAGTTGTGATAATTGTGGCAGGCCAAAAATTTCACCATAGCCTGTTAAAATCTGAAAAATTTATTATTTTCATTGAAGTTTACATAATATATATGTGTACTGTGTATATTTATTATGTATATATAAATACACACACATACAGTATATATTTTGAAAATATTCATGTGTATACATTTATATATTTATATTCTTATATTTTATATTATATTTAAATGTATTTAATATAAAAACAATGTATTTTGCTTAAATATATACATGCATGTGTTTGTATTTATATATACATAATAAATATACACAGAATAAGCACATATATTATGTAAACAAAAACTTATTTTGGATGTGATTAATCGTAAGTAATCGTTTGACAGCACACACATAATATATATCTATCAGTGCTGTCAAAGTTAACACGTTAATGCAAATTCATTTTAACGGCACTAATTTTATTAACGCGCGATTAACGCAGTGCACATTTTCTGTTTGACCTAGCCCATATACTATAGTTGGAGAAATGGAAATGGATGGAGATGCTGACAGTGTTGCCAACTTAGCGACTTTTCAGACCACTTTAGCAACTTTTTGTTTGTTTGTTTGTTTGTTTGGTTTTTTGTTTTTGTTTTGTTTTTTCAAAAAGCGCCTAGCGACCAATCTTTATAGGGTTTGCCCAAACCTTATTTAGTTTCTGAGACTTGCCGGTACTGCCGCGCGAGCGCGAGGTCTCTCTTTCACGCTGCGCACACACCTCTTACTCTCTCCCTCCGCGTCTGCTCTGTTCAGCGCACGGATGAGAGGAACAGCGCTTTCAGTTAAATCGGATATTATGTTGCTTCTCTAATTTAACATACAAGTATAGCCGAAATCATAGCACAGCTATTGTCTTTATCTTCTGTATATCCTATTTGATTTTATCAGACGATGGCTGGATTATAAATCATGATTTTTGTGCAGATTAACATGTTGGAAGAGAGAGCTGGTTATTTAGTCCTATGGGTCGCGTTTCAATCACTATTTCATATTCATTCCTGTCTGACAACAGAAACAGTAAAATATATCAATGAAAACAGTTTTATTGAGAATTTAGCTGCATCAAAATACAGTATGTGGGCACAGAGAGGCAAGCAAATGTAATAATAAATAATGTACATTTTGCATGTTCAGAAGAAGTGAGATGCCCTGTCATGCAGAAATCTAAACAGGTTTGTGTAAGTAAATTGCTCAGTGCAAAGAAAGAGAAGTAATGGGAACCTGGTATTTCTTTTTTCATGTGTCTAATAGACATGAGCAAGTTCTTTGAAAAACATCTATGATCTTTGAAAAATGTCTAGTCTCCAGGCTCTGTTAACTATGGTTTCACTAATAATAAACATATATTGCATAAAGAATCCATATTTGTCAATGCCCATGTTGATTAGAGTATTTAAAACATGAAAAGTATTAATTTAAGGTACATTTAGAACAGATAAATATGTGCGATTAAATTGCGATTAATTGCGAGTTAACTCATGATGATCATGCGATTAATCACGATTAAATATTTTAATCGATTGACAGCCCTAATATATATATATATTAGAGATGCACCAATTGGCCGGACAGTGATCGGAATTGGCCGGTTTTTCGCATCATCGGCTCGGAATCGGCAAGACGTGAGACCGACCAGCCGTTCACCGATCCGGGCCAGTCAGTCTCACGTCTTGCCGATTCCGAGCCGATCCTTCTATTGCCAGCGGCGCAGGCAATGACGTCACAGCCACTTGCACACTTACGGTCGCATGTAAACATGTCGTTGGTGTGGAAATTCTTTTCTGTGAGTGAAGGTGACATAAAGATCGCAGTTTGTAACATTTGTAAGGCCAAAATACATCGTGGGGGAACAACCACGAAAACGTTCGGAACAACAAACCTAATAAGACACTTAAAACACCATCACTCAGCTGAATATGCCCAGTTTGAAAAGGGGAAAGCGGCTAAAGCTAGCGCTCCGAGTCCAAGCCAAATCTCGCCAGCCACAAGTCAGCAGCCTCTGCTATCTTTTATTGGGATGAGCAGTGAAAAAGACCAAAGCAATTACAAGAAAAATTATGGAATTCATGGCACTTGATGACCAGCCGTTCTCCATAGTCGAGGACAGAGGTTTCAGAAATTTGATAAATTACCTCAGTCAAAAATACATTATACCGAACCGGCAGTACTTTTCCGACCTTGCCTTACCCGAGTTGTTTAACCTTGTGTCAGAACACACACAAAGCCTGTTACAAGCCGATCCTGAAGCAGCCATAAGTTTTACTACTGATATTTGGACATGTAACGTTAGCTTAATGTCAATGATGAGCCTGACTGCTCACTGGGTTGACAAAGATTTTCAGCGACAACAATTACTTCTGCACTGTCAAGAAATTAAGGGGTCCCATACTGCTGCCAACTTAGCGGCAACGTTTGACAAAATGTTGCAGCGGTGGGGTTTGGGCAAGAACAGGGTTCATGTCGTGCTTCGAGATAATGCACGAAATATAAGCAAAGCACTTGACGAGGCCAACCTGGTAAGTTTGCCATGCTTGGCACATACATCACAGCTGGTTGTGAACGAGGATGTGCTGTCGCAGCGAAGCATCACCGATGTGCTCGCAATTACCAGGAAGATCATCGGACATTTTAAACACTCAACCCTCTCATATTCGCGTCTTCATGATATTCAGGCACAGTTGGGTCAGCCCAGTAAATCAGAATCAGAATCAGAATGAGCTTTATTGGCCAGGTATGCTTACACATACGAGGAATTTGTTTTAGTGACAGAAGCTCTACAGTGCAACAGAAAGACAGCAACAGGACAGGACGCAGATAATAAAAGAATAATATACAAATATACAAATAGGCAATGTACAAATAGCAAAAACACAATATATAATATAGACAATTATGGTGTACAGGTCTGATATGTGCAAATCTGAAATGAAAAAATAATTATGTGTGTTGAATAAATAATTCATAATAGTGTTGTGTGTTCCACGTTTAATGTCAAGTGTTCATGAGATGGATTGTCTGAGGGAAGAAACTGTTCCTGTGTCTGGTCGTTCTGGTGCTCAGAGCTCTGTAGCGTCGACCAGACGGTAACAGTTCAAAGAGGGAGTGTGCTGGATGTGAGGGGTCCAGAGTGATTTTGCCAGCCCTTTTGCTCACTCTGGATAAGTAGAGTTCTTGGAGAGTGGGGAGGGTTGTACCAATGATTCGCTCAGCAGACCGGACTACCCTCTGTAGTCTTCTGAGGTCAGATTTGGTAGCTGAGCTGAACCAGACAGTTATTGAAGTGCAGAGGACGGATTCAATGATGGCGGAGTACAACTGTTTCAGCAGCTCCTGTGGCAGGTTGAACTTCCTCAGCTGGCGAAGGAAGTACAACCTCTGCTGGGCCTTTTTCACAATGGACTCAATGTGATTGTCCCACTTCAGGTCCTGGGAGATGGTGGTGCCCAGGAATCTGAATGACTCCGCTGCAGTCACAGTGCTGTTCATGATGGTGAGTGGGGGGAGAGCAGGGGGTTTCTCCTGAAGTCCACGATCATCTCCAAAGTTTTGAGCGTGTTGAGCTCCAGGTTGTTAAGACTGCACCAGACAGCCAGCTCCTTAACCTCCTGTCTGTAGGCAGACTCGTCACCGTCCTGGATGAGGCCGATCAGTGTGGTGTCGTCTGCAAACTTCAGGAACTTGACAGAGGGGTCTTTAGAGGTGCAGTCGTTAGTGTATAGGGAGAAGAGCAGTGGGGAGAGAACACAGCCCTGAGGAGCTCCAGTGCTGATCGTACGAGTGCTGGATGTGTATTTTCCCAGCCTCACTAGCTGCTGCCTGTCTGTCAGGAAGTTGTTGATCCACTGACAGACGGAGGTGGGGACGGAGAGCTGAGTTAGTTTATTTTGAAGGGTGTCCGGGATGATGGTGTTAAAAGCAGAGCTGAAGTCTACGAACAGGATCCTCACATAAGTCCCTGGTCTGTCCAGATGCTGCAAGATGAAGTGCAGTCCCATGTTGACTGCATCATCCACAGACCTGTTTGCTCTGTAGGCAAACTGCAGGGGGTCCAGTAAGGGTCCAGTGGAGGCCTTCAGATAAGCCAAAACCAGTCTTTCAAATGATTTCATGACCACAGACGTTAAAGCCACAGGTCTGTAGTCATTAAGTCCAGTAATTTTGGGTTTCTTTGGGACAGGGATGATGGTGGAGCGTTTGAAGCATGAGGGGACTTCGCACAGCTCTAGAGATCTGTTGAAGATCTGTGTGAAGATGGGGGCCAGCTGGTCAGCACAGATTTTTAGGCAGGATGGTGACACACTGTCTGGGCCTGGTGCTTTCCTTCTTTTGTTCTTCCTGAAGACCTGGCGCACCTCATCTTCGCTGATCTGAATTGCAGGTGTGGGGGAGAGGGGGGTTGCTGGAGGTGTTAATGGTTGTGTGGAGAGGTGTTCAAGGTGGGTGTGGGGTGTTTTTCAAACCTGCAATAGAACTCATTCAGATTGTCTGCCAGTTGTTGATTCTCCAGAGTGCTGGGGGATGGTGACTTGTAACTGGTGATTTCTTTCATACCTTTCCACACTGAAGCAGAATCACTGGAAGAGAATTTTTTCCTTAGCTTGCCGGAATAATTCCTCTTTGCCACTCTGATCTCCTTTTCCAGTGTGTATTTGGCCTGCTTATACAAGACTTTATCCCCTTTCTGTAAGCATCTTCTTTGGCCTGACGGAGCTGTCTGAGTTTTGCGGTGAACCATGGTTTGTCGTTGTTGTAAGTTAGATGAGTCTTGGTAGGAATGCACATATCCTCACAGAAACTGATGTAAGATGTTACAGTCTCTGTGAGCTCATCCAGATCATTTGCGGCAGCTTCAAAAACAGTCCAATCAGTAAGAGAGAAACAGGCTTGTAAAACCCGCTCTGTTTCATTAGTCCATCTTTTAACAGTTCTTAATACAGCTTTTTCAGATTTGAGTTTCTGCCTATAGGTCGGTATAAGATGAACCAAACAGTGATCAGAGAGTCCTAAAGCTGCCCGTGGGACAGAGTGATATGCGTCCTTTATCGCTGTGTAACAGTGATCCAATATATTACTGTCTCTGGTGGGACATGTGATGTGCTGTCTGTATTTTGGCAGTTCGCGAGAGAGATTTGCTTTATTAAAGTCCCCGAGAATGATTAAAACAGAGTCCAGGTGTTGTTGCTCTGTCTCTGTGATTTGATCAGCGAGTTTCTGTAAAGCGGAGCTCATGTGCGCTTGCGGAGGAATGTAAACACTCACGAGAATGATTGAGCAAAACTCCCGCGGCGAGTAGAAAGGCTTGCAGTTAATGAAGAGTGTTTCTCGATCAGAACAGCACATCTTCTTTAACACAGTTACATCTGTACACCACCTCTCATTGATGTAAAAGCACGTCCCGCCGCCGCGCGATTTCCCCGTTGATTCTGCCTGATTTCCCCGTTGATCTGCTCTGATCAGCTGGAAGTTAGGCAGATGAAGCGCACTGTCCGGTATGGCGTCGTTCAGCCAGGTTTCCGTGAAACACAGAGCAGCAGAGTTTGAAAAATCCCTGTTTGTCCGGGACAGCAGAAGGAGTTCGTCCGTTTTATTGGGTAGAGAGCGGAGATTCGCGAGATGGATGCTAGACAACGCCGTTCTAAATCCGCGCTGTCTGAGCTTCCCCCGTCTGCGCGTCCTGAAGTGTTTGACCAGAGCTACGGCTCCGCCAACAACAATGTCCAGCAAAACGTCCAAATAATCAAAAACCGGTAAAAGATTTTGTGACGTGGTCTGCCGAATGTTCAGCAGATCATCCCTAGTAAAACTGATGGTGTTTGAGAAACAAAAAACAGGAAATACGAACAAAAGCAGTACAAACACTGAAGAGCAAAGCACAGTGGCAACAGCACCTATTATATGCTCCAATCGCTGGTGGAACAGAGACGCGCTTTGGGGGCATATGCAGTGGAGCACGAGCTGCCGGACACACTCAGCGCACATCAGTGGGGAATTATTGAGAACATCCTGAGAATGCTCGAGCCTTTCGAGGAACTCACAAAGGAAATTAGCTCCTCAACAGCAACAGCCGCAGACGTCATTCCAGCCATCACCGTTCTTAAACGGCTTTTGGAGAAAAAGACAGACTCAGATCGTGGAGTGGGCACTGCAAAAACTACACTGCTGGAGGCGGTTCAGAGAAGGTTCGGCAACATTGAAAAGGAGCCACTATATACTTTGGCCACCATTATTGATCCCAGGTAGGTTAAATAGACAGCTGTTACATAAAGTCTCATGATGATGATGATGATGATGGTGATTATTATTATTATTAATAATAATAATCCGTTGCCAATAATAATAATCAGCATTGTGTTAAAATTTTGATAATATATAATATAACATTATATATGAGTTTCATGTGACCAATCCTTCTTGTCTATTTGTCTGTTTATGCAAAAGGTACAAGAATCGCTACTTTTCAGCAGATGGTAAAGACCAAGTGAAACAAGCATTTTTAGCTATTCTGGAGGGGAAGACCAGACCAGACCAGGCCCCCGATGAACCTGTTGCAGAAGCTTCTCCAGTACCTTGTCCTGCCACAGAAGTACCTCCTGCCAAAAAGCCATGTAGTCTACTACTTTCAGTACATGATGAAATACTGAAGGAAAATGCTGAGATGGAGCAGCTGCTGGCCAGCCCCTCATCTGTGCAAGTTCAGAGCTACCTCTCCGAGTTGCCCAGCAGCAGAGGCGAAAATGCTTTGACCTACTGGAGGATCAACAAAGATCGTTTCCCTGCACTTGCTCAACTTGCCCAAGCCTATCTCTCCGCTCCATGTACAAGTGTCGAAAGTGAGCACTTGTTTAGCTTGGCTGGACATGTGGTAGATGAAAGGAGAAACCGATTAACTGGTGACAAGGCAGAAATGCTTCTCTTTGTCAAGAAAAACTTGCCATTAATCCTCAAGTAATAGCATTTAGTATTAGCATTGTCATTTCTACCTGTTTTAAGACAGTGCACTTTTTGTTGTTAAAGTTGTTGTTGTGAGACGATCCTGTAATTAATGTTTAAAAAAATTCTTTCATAATGAAATTCATTGAAGAAAAATAGATGTTTGTTAATAAGTCTACTATGTTAGTTATATACAGGAACTAATTTTATACCTTTTTCAAGGCACAAAGCACTTTATTTTGTTATTAAAGTTATTTTGTTGTGAGAAGATAAGTCATAATGTTTAATATTTTCTTTTATTATAAAATAAAAATTTAATTGAAGAAAATATTTCTGTATATGCTTTCATTACAGTTATTTTTTTGAAAAAATCGGAATCGGCAAAATCGGAATCGGCAGGTCACACTTACTGAAAAATCGGAAATTGGAAGTTGCAATCGGTGCATCTCTTTTTATATATATATATATATATATATATATATATATATATATATATATATATATATATATATATATATATATATATATATGAACTCTCTTATGCTTATAAAGTCTGGATTAAACAGTACTATTATGAAATATTTTTGTGATTTTAAAATAAGTTTTTTATTTGAATATGTTAAAATGTAGTTTATTCCTTTGATGCAAAGCTGAATTTTTAACATTATTATTCCAGTCTTCAGTATCACATGATCCTTCAGAAATCATTCTAATATGCTGATTTGCTTCTCAAGAAATATTTATCATTATTATCAATGTTGAAAAAAGTTGTGGTGCTTAATATGTTTGTGGATTCTTATTTTGACGATCATTTAATGAATAGACAGTTAAAAAAAACTGCATGTATATGATACGGCATTTTTTGTAACATTATGAATGTCTTGTTACTTTTGATCAGTTTAATGCATCCATGCTGAATAAAAGTATTAACTTCTTTCATAAACAATCTTACTGCCCCCAAACCTTTGAGTGGTAGTGATAATAATGTAGTTATTTTTATTTCAATAATTAAACACAAGTGTTGAACATGGCTCCTTTACGTATCACTTAAACAAAAATTCTGTTTCTGGATAAAAGAGCTAAAGCCAGATTAGTCCGCTTCGGCTCAGTGCGATATCATCTCAGCAGCCAGCAGATATGCAGCATATTGGCTGGTCGAGGGATTCGTAGCGGCTCCCTGATGGTTTGAAATGTCAGAGGAGTGGAATGAAGGGCCAGGTAGCAGACAGAAGATGACAGGCAGGCAGCAGGTTTACAGCGGGCCGCGTGCCCTCGTCTTATCTGCTGTTATCAGCCGTCTCCCGGACCCTGCCCTCAGCAGAATATCAATGCCTCTCTTTCTGTCAGTCGACTCTGTGTATCATGCAAATATGACTGATAAAATAAATATGGTGAGTTTATGGGAAGGCAGGGGCAGCCAGAGGTTACACGGCTCTGCCGCTGCTGTGTACGGATGAGGTTAGACTAACCTTTGTGTGTCTGTCTGTCTTTCTTTTACTTCAGGTGTTCAGGAGAAAAGCTGTTGAACTAGGAGAGAAGCTGTTGCCGGCTTTTAAGACCCCAACTGGCATCCCTTGGGCTCTTCTCAACCTAAAGAGGTCAGTGACGCACAAACAAACACATTTCCGCATGAACTCCCAAGGCTTTCTTCAGCCGAGCAGGTCAGATCTCTTCACTGCATGACTTATTAACTCGCAAGCGCTGTATCTGAATCCTCAAACCCAGCAGCGGCTCTCTGTCACCTGTGCACCCGGCTCAACAGTTTGGTGGGATTATTTTGTTGCAGAAGCCATTTTCTGCAGCTCGGTTCTTTGACTGTTTAAATGCTGCTTGCTTTGTCGTTGTTTATGCTGTTATACATTTTTTTGTAATGGGACATATTTCAGCTACCTTGGTCTCAGAGATATCAGTTAAAGGGATAGTTCACCCAAAAATGAAAATTTGTTAATTTACTCAGCCTCAGGTGAATGTGGGTGAATTTTGTTTTTTCTTCAGTATAACAGCTTAGCTGAAACCGTGGTCCTTGGTGATTCATAAAATGCAAGTTAGTGGCTACCGTCACTTAAGAGTAAAAAAAAAAACATACAAGCAAGACAAAATTAATTCCCATGGCTCTTGACAATATATTGAGGTCTTATGAAGCGAAACAATCAGTCTGTGCAAGAATCTATCTGAACAATATTTACAACATTATTTCCTGTAACGCAGATTCATATATACAGGGTTCGTACGGTCATGAAAAACCTGGAAAAGTCATGGAATTTTAAAACAGCAATTTCCAGGCCTGGAAAAGTTTTGGAAAAATTAATTAACCCAGAAAGTTTTGGAAAAGTCATGGAAATCTATTTCACAAATCTCTGTATAATATAATTATGTTTAATCAGGTGCGGGATTGCGCATATATCGCATAGTTTTACTCATTCCCGCAGCTTTCGACTTTAAAATGGATATTCACACATTTATTTAATAGCCTATAGCATGTAGGTTTGATGAGTAAATAAATCCACACAGAATATCAGATCAGTCATTTGAAAACAGCGTGAGTGATTCAGCTGTACCGCGTCTTCTCTCTTTGACTTTATCTTAAATCGGCTTCACATCGGCGCATCTCGTCTGCACTAAAGAGCTGCTGCATGCTGCGATACAAGATATTCGCTCGCATTTTGTTATATTTGACAGAATTGTCACTTGCCTAATCGGGTCACTGTTGCATCGTCACAAAAAATGTATTATTTATTTGCACGTCTTTTAAAGCAATTTGGTACTCGCGCGCTCCAGAGGCGGTTTCCTGTGCGCTTAATCACGTCCAAAGGGCGCGCGTATAAAGCCACCTTGCGAGTACCAAATTGAGTTTGGTACCAAACAAGCTCAGCAGAACCCTGTACAGACCTCAAACATATGCCCCAGTCCGGCCCTTGTCCAACAGCTTATCGGAATTACTGGCCCGAGTCAGACTGGAGCCCGTGTCTTTTTTCTCTCTTTCTCTTCCCAATTTGTCCCGAAACCGTAAATAAGTCGGGGCCCATCGGGCTTGGGCTCAAATACAGGGCTCTAAACTAGATTAAGTGACTTAATTTGCGCAGCTTGTTGCGTTTAAGTGGCAAAAATACACACAAAATGACGTTAAAATGAATATCCTCATAAGCGTTGTTGTTTTTTTCTTAAGTGAATGTAAACCGTTGCAAAAAAGAAAAGTTTCCAAAACGAAATTCAGGTCCTGCATTTAACTGAGTTAAATAAATGATAATTTTCGGTGATGCGATATGTTCTCTGAGTGGTGTAAAGGTCATTGCACACCGGTCCGAAATTTTCACATGGTAAAAAAAATAAAATAAAAAAGAATAAATATGACCTCAAGTTGTCAAGTCACCTTTATTTATATAGCGCTTTTAACAATACAGATTGTGTCAAAGCAGCTTTCCAATATCAAAATAGGAAAATAGTGTGTCAATGTAAAATGACAAGATTAAACACTCAATTTTCAGTTAAAGGCATTTCATTATTGAATTCAGTGATGTCATAGTCCAGCTCAGTTCAGTTTAAATAGTATCAAGTCGACAATATCACTGGAAATTAAGTGTCCCCTTCTAAGCAAACCAGAGGCGTCAGCGGCAAGGAACCAAAACTCCATCAGTGACAGAATGGAGAAAAAAAAAACGTTGTCTCAATCACGTTTACGCACTGCCTCCGAAACTTTCGTCAGTCATAAAAAAAAAAAAATTCGGATCAGTTTCGATTTTCTGCGTTTTCATATCCGTAGCATGCATTTTGATAGGAAAGGATGACGAATACGGAAAAAAATTAAAAAACGCACACGAAAATTTCGGACTCTGTGTGCAAGACTTTCACGTCTGGCGCAGTTGCAGCTTGTATTTATTACTAAAACAAGAAAGCAAACAATAGCATTAATAGTCATTAATTTTAGTTAACATATGCTATGATAATTTGAACAGACGTTTATTCTTATTGTAAAATAATGGAACATTAGGTCATGAATATTGTCTCAAAAGTCATGGAAAAGTCATGGAAATTTATTGGTAAAAATGTGCATGAACCCTGTATATAATTCTGGAATATTCATATATGGGTATGTATTCATGTTTGTTTCTTTGTAATCAAATACAGATTTTGTCAGTGCAGTGAGGTTTTAATCATAAACAAGTACATTTCAAGGCAAATGTTTGTGTGGTTAGATAAGCACTAGTTTTGAGTAATTTGACTGTGTATATACTGTACCATGTGGCGGTCAATGTCAATGAGTAAAGATTTTTCAGTGTTGTTTATACTGCATCACGGTAGATGTATTTGCAGTAGGAAAAGACGTGGAGTTTAGTTGTTTGCAGCTGCCACATTAATATGTGTGTCATATATTCAATAGATTTGCGTTATGGTTGTGTGTATATTGGCTGTTTTGTAGTGGCTTCAAACATAACTCATCCAGTAAGAATTGAGTTTGAGCTTTCTGTTTTATAATGTTAGTTACAGAACATTAACCCTGTAAAGCCTGACATGAAATAATAGTCAGAAAAATCCTTTTTTTTTGATTGAGAGATGAAGAAATAAATGTTCCTCAAAAGACTAATTTATTATATTGGATACATTTTAACAGGATTTTCTAAAAAAAAATGATGTACAGATAATCAAGTCCAGTAAATGTTCATCTTGACATATTACTATACACTTTATACTTTACTTTATAAAAAACTGAAAATATTTTACACACATGTACTACACATGTAATCCACACATGTACCATGACCTGAAGGTATTATAAAATTAAGTGAAAAAATAAATAAATAAATACATATGCACAACAGGTTTTTCAGCAAGTTTTGATCATTCTGATAATTTAGAGTTCTTAGAAATGTATGTATCAAATATTATAAAGTAGAATTCGTGCTGATGCCATACTTACCTTTCATTATAAATCTTATCTTTTCGATTGCAACCATCACTTTCCATTTAAAAAGAGAAAATAATCAAATGAGATCAGTTAGATTTCATTTGTGGTATATTTGATTCACTGTATTATCCAAAGTTGTTACTTTACAGCAAAAATATTGGGATAACAGACCATGACCATAATCTAAAATTACATAATATAGATTATGTGGTCACTCAGCCCACTCCTGTTTCGTACACTTCTAACGGAGTCAGAGATCCCAGATGTCCTGGTCTGTGATGGATGTCTGGCCACCCCAAGCTCTTCAATCATAGGCAGGCAGGAAATCAGTGCAGAGATCCTGAGAAAGACAAGCTGTCAGAGGATTTGATTGGCTGAGTTATCCCTCAACTGAGAGAATACACAACACTTGTCTTTTTGCAGTCGGGCACCGCTGGCGAGGACAATGCAGAACGAGTGGGCGGCTCATGGCAGAGAGCAGAAACACACTTCAGTGTTTATCAAAGCTTTTCATATTAGCTTGAGTGTCCAGGGTGTGTTTCCTTGTTTAAACTGCAGTAGAACTGGAGTGAAGTGCTCTGACAAATGCTCTAAATGGAGGGGCCGAGCGTTTTATAACAAGGAGCGGCTAATAACACAGCTACAAGACAAATGGTCTTCACTTCCTGTCAGTAAATATAGCTTTCCACCATATCTGCACTTAGCACAAGTGCTCCTATCACCTCTAGCGAAGGCGCTTTCCTCCCTCCATGTGGGTCACCTACATCATTAATTCTGTCCACATCGCTAATGCTGTTTGCTTCCACGCTATTGTTCGCTTTGGCTCGAGGCACCTGTGGTGCCGCCGCCGTACGCCTGTAATTCGTGTCGCAGACCCTTCTCAAGCTGAATGTGGTTATGCAAGTGTATTCATCTAGTGGGCAGGCGTATCCTAATGCATCTTCATGAAATGTGCGCTGTTGAAGGCATTTCAAAGAAGGACAATGTTTTATTTTGTAAAAGGATTCTCTGGTTTTTATGGGCTTTTAATGGCTGTATATGACAAGACGGTGGAGAGACACAGGAAATCATCAGGTAGAGTGAAAGGGGTCGTGAGGAACTAAACTCAATTTGAGGGTAGTATTGAACTCAAACCTGTTTGCTAGGATCTGAAGAATTCACATGCATATCACTATGTATTTATCCCCTTAATTTAGTAATTAATTTCTAAAGTACACATTATAAATGTGAAGTATATTAAAAATAAATGTATTGTTACATATAATAAATATAAAGATTAAATTTATATATAGAGAGAAACAGAGGTATGAAACATTAGTTCTTCTTTGATATTATATAAATATAGTCACTAATGATAACCAATCCAAGATAATTGCAAAACCTCAGCCATAAAGAGGTGAAACATTGGGTAGCTTGGGCTTTTAAACACTCAGTGACAAGCTGTTGTTTGTTCTGAGGGGTCCTCGGCGGTGCCATCATCCTTGATTTAGCCTTGTGTTCTTGCATGTTGAAAGCTGGGGGGGGGGGAGGGGGGGAATCATAATCATATTCAGTGTCTGATGAGAGCATGAATCACAGCCATCAGTTTCTGTGCTATGAATTCATATTTTCTTCTGAATCTGTTTAATTGAGCAGATCTGGAGATCTCATCGAAGACAGTAAAACGATGCCGCAGTTATGAAACCCACTTAGAAAAAGGTGGCAAACAGCTCATAAATCTAAATGAAAAACACTGCATGTTTGGACGGATGTCAGTGTGAGTATTGACCCACTTGCAGTAGCAACCATCCTTAAGCCAAAAGAAATTTGAATTTGTATGTGGGTTTTATTATGCTGTCTGTCTGCTGTGAGTCCCCAGTGTTCAGGCAGAAAATTAAAGGCAAAGACAGAAGAGGCCTAATTTTACAGACAACCTTGACCCAGATTTGGCTGGAGCAAGACTGAGGGTCTCTGTGGATGACTTTCCCTTCACACCGTCGACTCCTGCTTCTCCTTGCACACTCCTTAAAAGCAGTCTCGCTGTATGAGCATTACGTTTGCACAGTGTGAACAGTCATAATGTGTAGTCTCTAATTGTGGCATGAAATCCAAATTTGAACATTTAGTGCTGCTTAGAAATGCACAAAGCATTTGTTCAATTAACTGCAAGACGACACGACTCCTGGCGTGTTTGAAATTAAACCAGCAGTAAATGTGTCATTATTTGCTACTGGTTCTTGATGCAGCTGTTTCCTTTTGTTCCATTTTCTGCTTTGAAGGATTGTTATGATTGTTTCAATTGTTTAATGCTTGATTACTGCTTTTTAAACACTTGCAGTTCACTCGTGAAAGAAAAATTTATGAACCAATTCATTCCATGGTATTTGAAAGCGGAATTTAAAACGTTGTTTGGTTGAAAGAGGAAGAAGAGATAAAAAAAAGAGAGAGAAATGGTAGATTAATGACCAGTTGTTTTCAATAGAGTTATTGAACATTTTCATGTCGAAGCACCACTTTCTATGTCTCTTTTTAGTTGATGGTCTGGCTGAATGTATTTGAAAAAGATTTAAAAATTTCTAGGAGCTGCATTCACAAAACATTTTTAATGATAATAATTTCCCTTAAGTACTATTTTCTTCTTCGTTTCTAACTTAAGAAAAAAAATCAAGAGCATTGTTTTCTTGAAAAGAATTGTCCTGGAAAAAGAATGCTTTCTTTCTTTCTTTCTTTCTTTCTTTCTTTCTTTCTTTCTTTCTTTCTTTCTTTCTAAGACAAAAATAGTCACCCTCATGTTTTTCTAAACCCATGTGACTTCCATTTGCAATAACACAAAAGAAGGTCATTTGAATGTTTTATCCATACAATGAAAATATGGATATAATTTGTATAACCCAATATAATTTGTATAGGACTCCATTGACTTACAAAAAAAACAAAAAAAAAAACACATTTTCAGAGAAATCCATCCATTTTTTTTTATATATTTTATTTTTTTATTTTTTAATATTTATTTTTAAAGATTTAAGAAGATTAATTTTTTACAAACTTTTTTAACCATTTGTCCTAATAAATTTCATTAGTTTTAATATTTTCATGAATCCCGCACCAAGACTCGAAGAATTGGACAATTTGATGGCGTATGTTGCATTAGATCTTCCCTACGACTTCCTGCCAAGGACATGGAGCTCTTTAAACTCCTGAAATGTGTCGAACGCTCAAGCCATCATCTAGTACCTGCCCTCTTACGCTTCCTCCTGCAGTCCTGAATTCCTGCAAATTCCACATTTGCTCCTTGTTTAACTATTCAAGAGGGAAAAGTTTCCCTTCATGCATAAACATAAGTCCTTCGTTACATTTTTTCCCACGTTCCCCTTGGTTAAAGTCAAGCAGCCTGAAGCCTTTTCTCTATTTTTACTGTTTCCCCTCCGTCTCTAAGTGACTTCATACAGACACACTCGGTGGTATGAAGAGAAGTTTGTCTGTGCTGCACATCCTCTTCTTTTACCCTGTCTGTCGTCAGCCCATCTAGTCATGTGTATGTGTGACTGTTGACCCCTGTTGCTGAAGAGTTTTTCAATGTCCTCTGCTCAGTGAAATATGTTTCATGGTCATTTTTCTGCAGCTTATCTCTCTTCTGCACTCCAAGCTTTTTTTATAAAAGCTTGAAAGGCAGATAAAGGATTCCCAAATCAAATTTACCGTGCTACCTGTCTGACATCACTTTAATTCTGTTTAACTTCCTTCGCTTCAAATAAACTGAAGAGTCCTGCGTGCTGCATGGTCAAGAGAAGAGCGAAGTCTTTCAATACAAGCCGGTTAAGTCCATGCTTTTAACTTCTAAGCATCTAATTCTAGATATACCCATTTTTGAACATAACCAATATGCTGTACCGTACTCATGTCAAAGAGGGGGAATGGTACAAATTGGGTAAAAAATGTACATGAAAGTTCATTATAGCAATAAGGCTATGCCAAATTGAGAAACTACCAATGGCAAGGATTTGTATTTTTTTATTTGTTTTTTTATTTTATTTTTTTCTTTCAATTTGCCCATTTGGACCAGTAGTGTTGCTTTTTGCTTGCCTTGCCAGGATTGTAATTTAGTTTTAAGTTATTACCTGACACATTTTTCACTTTTTTATTATTTAAATAGTTATTCTCTCAACTGTTTGTGTGTGTATTCATCCTCATGTTTTTCGAAACAGTGTGACTTCAATTTGCAGTAACACAAAAGATAATCTGAGTTGCTGTTTTATCCATAACATAAAAATAAGAAGCTTATTAGACTGCATTGAAGTTGGACAAAACATTTTCTTTTATTATTATTATTATTATTATTATTATTATTATTATTATTATATTTTATAAAAAATATGTAAAAAAAATATATATATATTTCTAATAATTAAAAAAAATTTATACAAACTTTAATTTTTAATTAATTGTCCTCATAAATTTTATTCGTTTTTCTTAAAGGGTTAGTTCACCCAAAAATGAAAATTCTGTCATTAATTACCCTCATTTCGTTCAAAACCCATAAGACCTTATTTTCGTATTTTAGTTTTTTTTTTTTTTTTTTTTGCGCACAAAAAAGTATTCTCATACCTTCATAAAATTACAGTTGAACCACTGATGTCACATGGGCTATTTTGTCGATGTTCTTGGTACCTTTCTGGACCTTGATCATGGTAGTACGCTTGCTGTCTATGGAGGGTCAGAAAGCTCTTGATTTTCATCAAAAACATCTTAATTTGTGTTCTGAAGACTAACGAAGGTCTTACAGGTTTGGAACAACATAAGGGTGAGTAATTAATGACAGAATTTTCATTTTTGGGTGAACTATCCCTTTAAGATCTTCATGAATTCTGCCCCTAGACTCCAAGAATAGGAAATGATGTAAAGCTTTTAAAATGTTATTTTTAAAGGGGTCATCGGATGCCTATTTTCCACAAGTTGATTTGATTTTTTTAGGGTCTTAATGAAAAGTCTATAACATTCTTTGGTTAAAATTTCTCATTGGTAGTGTAAAAAACTTTTTAATCTGTCAAAATCAGCTCAGTTTTCAGCAAGCCATTCTAGTCCATGTTGTTTTAAATGCAAATGAGCTCTGCTCACCCCGCCCCTCTCTTCCATGGGCATACTGTAAACTTCAGCCACGAAACTTGCTAACTAGCACATATTAGGAAAGGCGATTTGCAATGATTCATTAAAAAACCTTTATACTCACTTCTTCTGTATATGAAGCTGGATCGCGAATGATTCGCGCAAACATAAACACATTTAGGCAGATCGGGGATCATCGCATTCCTTTCAAAAACGAAAGTAACGTTAATCCTCTGCTTCAGCGGCTCAGATGTCGGGAGTAAATAACAGCTGTTATGTTCATTATTACATCTAACAACAAAACACCTCAATCGCTTA
Source organism: Spinibarbus caldwelli (assembly GCA_039654775.1). Classification (NCBI taxonomy): domain Eukaryota; kingdom Metazoa; phylum Chordata; class Actinopteri; order Cypriniformes; family Cyprinidae; genus Spinibarbus; species Spinibarbus caldwelli. The sequence goes on from CM077240.1 coordinate 27,482,242, forward strand.
AACGGAGACATCTTGTCTTCCCCTGCACCTGAGTCGACACAATGGTGGACAGCTCTCAGCTCACTCAGGGCGGGTCTAAGGTAAGACGGCCTTGTCAATCAACTATTGTGGGAGGGGCCTGTACAGAACTATGTCATTCTGACAGGAATCTCAGAACAGCCTGATTTGAGAGAGGGGATTTCAAAATAGGGATTAAAAAAAAAAACACTGGTTGGAATTTTACATTTATAGGGTGGATGTGTACACACACTTCCAACACACATTTATGTGCAAACAACATGTGAAGTGAATTTTGCATCCGATGACCCCTTTAAAGTTATTTATAAATATTATTAGTATCATTGTGATTTCTTTACAAAGACAATTTGCAATATAAAGCTGGTCTAGCTTTGTTGATTATTGAGTCCAATAGTGAGTTTAATATATTTGTTTATCATGCTTATTGTTAGTCAGCACAATAAAACACTCTGAGAAGCTTCATCTCTTAATTCATCTCGTTTAAAGACTCACCGCTACAGCCATCAATGAGGCACTTGTATTCACCTCCTTGAACAATAAATTTCAAGGCAATCTCTGTCGGACTTCAAATCACCGGTTAAGAGCAATTTTTCCGTTATTATCCAGAATCCACAGGTTTCTTTGAGAGATATTGTGAAGAGATTAAAGGAAAGAGTCTATTACAGGTTCTTAATAGGGTGGTACTCACTTTCAGATGTGCAATTTTCACCCAGAGCATGATGTGGGTTCTTCCGATTTAGACTGGTAATCAATCACCCATCACACCTAGCAACCACATAGCAACAAAATACAAATCTAGTTCCCTCAATGACATCACGTGTATTTATACATGGCGCAGTGAGTCACACCAATGGCATAAGCATGCATGCTTGAATAAGAAACACTCAAGAAAGTTGTGGAGTGTGAATCAACACTAATTTTCTATTGAGGTGGGTAAATGCGCCTTTCACATAATGTATTAGTTTCATAAAAAGGCAAGACAATAACTGCATGACGGCTGCACCTCGCTGAGATGTTCAGTGTTGGTTGGGAACGTAAAATTCATAACAGCGCTCTGAATAGGCCACATGCTGTGTGCTTTTCTGCCATAATTTTCCTCTCTAGATAATTGATGTCCTCTAAATGATATTTTACAATTGTTCACATTTATTTCAGTTACTCATCTATTACGGGCATATGTAGGGCTTACATAACAGGCTTATTTATGCCTGATGGATGCTTTTGATGGGGATTGATGAGGACGTTTCTTCTGGTCGTGCCAAAAAAAAAAAACAGAAGGAGAAGGTGAGAGGTCAGATAATAATGAGACATTACTCTTCCTTCTCCCTCCTCTGAGAGCTACAGCTCCGTTTGATCCATTTTTAGGACTCTCCTCTCGCCCCAGATGAAATAAAATCGAACAAAATGACAGAAAGTTGTTCTACCGTTTAATTGAGCTTTACATTAAGCAGATGTCATGGAGTAAAGAATGGTATAAACGTTTTTTTACTAATCTTCATTTTATTATGACAAACGGCTGAGTCGCCACCGTGCTCCGGGTGCTTAAACTCTAGCTGGGTAATCAATTCAGAAGACTTGGGCTGTTAGGAATATGTGTGTGATGCGATTAGCCTAATTTCAGAGACATTTTGCTGTTGCTTATTGCTGGAGCAGTCATAACTGTTACTGATATGACTCTGCAGCTTTTATTGTCTGCAGACGTTAATGAAAGTTAAACACAAGCGCATATAATTTCATTCTGTAGGATCAATATCAGTTTTGTGGGGTACAGCTTTATAGATCTCTGTAATATATAGCATGCATACAGTATGTGGCCTCTGGCCTACATACTGTAAATTAAATGTTAGGTTGTGGACGAGAGATGGAGAGAATGTCATTGTGAGACTCTGGTCTGATGTCAAACATAAAGGCTAAGTTCTGTAGCAGCCTGAGGATACATGAGCTTCGGTTCATTTGGTAGAGTTCGTATTTCACTCCAGCACTAGTTAATTATTCAGGCTAATGGTATTTTCTCAGAGCTCTGGCAGATAATTTATGTATCCCTCACTGCTCATTATTGTGTCCTTCTGAGAGGGACATAGGTCTACATAGAAAGACAGCTGAGAAAGAAGTAGCTTTTAGGAGTGTGCCATCCTAATACTACAAAGTAATAATAGTAACAAAAATAAAGTGTGTGTGTGTGTATTTATCTATTTATTTATTTATTTATTTATTTATTTATTTATTTTTAAAGTACATTATCCTTAAAAAAGAGATGTTTTGTGATTCAGCTATTTATTATTAACCAGTTTGCTAAAAAATGTATTCATTTAGGAATGAAACAAATGAGTGTCCATAAACACGGATTATTTTAGGAAATTAATTTAGGCATGCAGCAGATATTTACTTAATATTAAACTTTAACTAAACAATTATATATAACAGTAATTATGTTCTCATATAAAAGTGTGTGTGTGATGACAGTGCCGCAACAAATTGATGAAATTTGCAATTATTATTATTTTTCCCATACCAAAATTATTACACCAACCGTCACCTGATTTTTTTTTTGTCAGCCTCTTTTGAAAGTTTGAATATCTAAACAAATGAAATGCATGGACATTTGCTTGCTTTGAAGGGGACATCGCATGGCCATTTTCCACTATTTGTTATGATTTTTTTTGGGGGGGGGTGTTTATGAAATGTCTGTAGCACACTGTGGTTAAAATTCCTCAGTGGTTGTGTAAAACAACACCCTTTTTACCTTGTCAAAAACAGCTCTGTTCACAGCGAGCCGTTTCGGTCCATGTCTCTTTAAATGCTAATGAGCTCTGCTTATCCCTCCCCTCTCTTCCGTGAAAGAGGAAAGGCGATTTGCAAATAATCTTAAAAAATTTAAAGTGTGACACTTCTTCTTCTTCTGGAGGTGCAGCTGGATTACAAACAGTGGGTACAGATCCATCCTTAAGTTTTAACTTTTTACCAAAACCTGCCTTGAATTGTCCCTTGTTCAGAAAGCAGTCTGGAGTAAAATGATTTGCGTAGACATACTGTAAAAGAATTTAGGTGTATTCGGTGGTTCATTACCATCAAGAACAAAACTAATGCACTGCGTCCTCTGATGGCTCTGATGTCAGGAGAAAATTAAGACTCTTATGTTCACTTTTACATCCAACTACAAAACACCTGCATTGCTTATGAGACGTTGTTACTACAGCTGCTCAAGCACAGAGAAAATGGCGGACAGCGTACAATTGGCTGAGGGGGGAAATATGCTAATACTGAACAGTTTGTCAGTGGTTGTGGGCGGGGCTTAAGCGGCATGATCTCATATTACTCAGAAAATCAAAATGATTTAAGTTATTTGGGGATTAAAAAAAAGGAATTGATGGATTTTTATCATTTTTATCATAAGTCACTATTGACCTATTGGTAAGCCCCGCCCCCCTTAGTTACTGTTGCTCCCTCGGAAAAACAAACAGAGTTGCTCACTGTCTTACAATGACAGCTGCAGTGTGAAAACTTTGTCCCACGATGTTTTTGCACAATTTTGGACACAAAAGGCCACCAAATGGGAATTAAATATTCCATGGAGGGATTTATAAAATATTTAAAAAATAAGGTGAGTAACTCGAATCGAGGGTTTACAGGTCACAATGCAAGCGGGAGAAGTCTCATATTACGGTCGGTCATCACGATCGCGGATGACAACATGCAGGATCAACACTGTTCATGTATCGCAGGGTATGATTAAATTCATGTACATTTAACCAGTTTAATATGGAGAGGCACTGAATTGTAGACCTTCGTTTATGTGTTTTTGACCTACACTGTCCAAGATGCGAGAACAGTCTATTTAGGTTTGTACGTTAGCATGGACTCACTAACTTTAACGTTAGCTGGTTTTAGACAGAGATACCTTGCTAATAAAGCACAAGATAACATTAACGTTCTGCTTGAGCAGATGAAAATTGCATTTTAGCAGACGCTTTTATCCAAAGTGACTTACAGTGCATTCAGGCTATACATTTTAGATTTATCAGTATGTGTGTTCCCTGGGAATTGAACCCACAACCTTTTGCGCTGCTAACGCAATGCTCTACCACTGAGCCACAGGAACTCATTGGATACTTAGGGACATTTTGCTCTGATTTGTTTGGATTCAGGAAATGTAATAAAATAAATTGCCCATCCTCTCAGGATACCTGGAATCAGTGTTACAAGTACCCCAGGCACATCGTTTTTCCATTTTTGAAGCATAAACCCCATAAAACCAATGCGAGCTTCGGATCTTCCAATGTTTCTCTATGGCGCTGAAACCTAAAGATGTACGAGTTCCGCTCCCCGTGCAACTGATACTCGACTGCAATTGGCTAGTCTGCGTTCAAGGGGAGGGGCTTACCGATAGGTCAATTATATGCAAACACCATGTAAAAGTGAATTTTGCATCCAATGTCCCCTTTAATGCAAAATTTACTTTTACATTTGTGTTTAGCAGGCGCTTTTATCCAAAGTGATTTACTAAAGAGGAGCAAAAACAGTTTGTTAAGATCCAGCAATGCTGTTTCTCATACAGCACTCAAACCAATGCTCAATGACTCGTGACTAAAAACTTAATTCTCCTAAAAAAAAAATGGACATTGAATAGTAGACAAGAATGACTTAAGCCTTAAGTATTTACATTAAATAGTAGCATGGAACTGTAATGGAAACTTTGGCCGTTGAATATTATAAAAAGGAATTGTCTATTACCACAGCTACATATGATATATCATGAGAGAACAGCTAATTCTGTATGTGTGAATCTCAGGAAAGAGCTTTTATGTTCTTTTTGTTGTTTGCCTGGCATCTCTTTTCCCTTCGTTTTCCTAAATTTGTGTTACATGCTTTAATCATCTGTGTAATGAAAAACAAATTGGTTTGGCGCAGCTCAGGGCTCTATACTAACATTTGCTTGGGAGCCCTCGTGCCCTTAGGGGCTCAGTCGGATTTGTTTTTTGTTTTTTGTTTTTTACTTTTGAGACTGCAATAATAATGTGTGCCAGTACAACATATGCACAAGTAAACGCTGAAAACTGTAGTAAGTAGTACTGCAACAGTTCAGAAACATAAGATTAATGTGGGATAGAGTACATACAGACACTTTCAAGAATTAACTTTTTTCAGATCTGAGTGAGGAACAGTTGATGAAGAAAAATATATTGGTAACTTTATAACAACCTCTTCTAGACTGTGAGAAAAAAAAATAGACTATTGGACTACATTTTACAAGAAAATACAGTTTCTGACTTTCTACTTCAAGACGTTATTCATTTAATTATTTAATGTATTTAATTTTATTTATTTGCACTGGTATGCTTGTAAAAATTTGTTTCTACACCATTGTTTCCTCTTTAACAAAACATTGTGTATTGCATAACAGGTCACTTGTTCATAAATAGCTATTAATCAAACTTTTTTTCAACATGTTTTAATGAATGGTCTGTTAAGTGTGATACATGTAATACTTATTAGAATTATATAATTGAACGGTCACATTATTATTGAAGTCTATATGGCCGTGGCGTTCCATCCATATAAGCTGCGAATGCGCCGCATACCCAGGCTGTCTGAGAGAATGAGTTCACGGGCTAATTAATATAAACATTATTATAAGTTGATCCCTTGTCATTTGTGATGTGACTTAAAGCTTAATAAAGTGTTGGGAATAAGTATGTAAAATTATTTATTTGAAAATAATGGTAATTTTCTGTAAATCTACGTCAGTTACGGAAGCTTCCGGGTAAGCGGATTCTCCGCAGCTTTCTCTCCTCCGCTCTGTCGCTATGACTCATCAGGATTATAATGCGTTCTCAGTGGTTTGCTGGTATGCACCTGATTTCATGCGATAGGTAAGCTGTCCGAGAAGCGCTTGCCCAAGCGGAAAAATGCGCTGTTGTTGCCAGATCTCGATTGCCGAAAATTACATTGTGTTTGATGCAAAACTAACTCAACTAAATCATATGAAAAAAAAAAAAAAAACATAACTCTAAATATTCATGCTTTCTCAAGCAAAGCAAATTTTGAAAGTCCACTAAAACATATCTGGTCATAGACAATGTTGAAGACGTTATTGTCAACATGCCTTAGTAAGTAGTAAATAATAATAATAAAAAAAAAGGTTTATAAAAATGTATATAAAATTTTAAATAACAAACATCAGGAAAAAATAGGAAACAATACCTTTGTTTTCCGTATACTTGTGTCGCTTACAGTTAAAGTCAGCATACCCGGTTTAAAAACTCAACATACCTGGTTAAAAAAAGTCACCGCTCGCCACTGCTATATGGTGTAATTAAAGTCCAGCTATAGTGTAGACAAAGAAAATAGTGGATATCCCTAAACCATTGCATTTGGGCACTTTGTTGACTTTGAAAAGCAGCCATTCGCAGTGTAATTAGAATGTAAGGTGTTTACATTCTGATAGTATTATATGTTAGCATGTTTTGGTCAGGTGTCAGATGTCACTGAATGCATTTTCACATTCGCACACAGCAATTTCCACACACAAATACTTGCGCCGTAGAGCCCTGCAGCGTGTGTAATGCGCAGAGGTCTGTAGTGCCAGAGGCAGATCAGTGCCATTTAAAAAATGATGACATTGGTAGCAACACTCCAGAGATGTTTGCACGCATTTCCTGCTGTGGCCTGAAATATGAGGCCTTTACCTCATTTTTTGTTGTTAAGAATTCACTACCAGAGGTTAGAAAATATCCTCTTGGAGTCAGAACGATTGTTCATTAATTATACAGACGTGCATGGACTTCTTTGCCATCCAGTTGCGTCACACATAGAAAAACATTCACATAAAACGCCTCCAAATTAAACCGTTAGAGTACTTAAGCAGTACTCAGTTCCTTCTAGCCAGAGCTATTGTGTGTAATTTACTGTCTTAATGACATAAATATCTTACACGCTCTGTTTTGTAGAATTAGGCTTTAAAAATAAAGTGGAGAATGTCGTTCGTTTAAAGCTGTGATTACGTGTCATTACTCAGCAGTAATTTATCTTCATAATTGGTGCAGACACAGAGGCCGCGCCGAGCGGATCTGCTGTCGAAGTAGTAACAGCTGGTCAGGAAACGTGGCTTACTGGTGGCTTCCATTTCCAGGCCAGAGTTAAGTTGTCACCTTTTAGTTGGAACCGTGCCAGTGAAAGTCAATAAAGGCGGCTGTAATCACAGGAGGAAAACACGGCCGCTCTGTAAAATAAGGCCATGAAATCAAATTGGCAACCATGTTAGATGTGTTATTAATGATGTTTGAGTACTGAAAAGAACTTCGAAAAGTAATTAATTCTTGAACCTGTGTATGTGTGTGTGTGTGTGTGTGTGTATATATATATATATATATATATATATATATATATATATATATATATATATATATATACACAGTGGGTACGGAAAGTATTCAGACCCCCTTAAATTTTTCACTCTTTGTTATATTGCAGCCATTTGCTAAAATCATTTAAGTTCATTTTTTTTCCTCATTAATGTACACACAGCACCCCATATTGACAGAAAAACACAGAATTGTTGACATTTTTGCAGATTTATTAAAAAAGAAAAACTGAAATATCACATGGTCCTAAGTATTCAGACCCTTTGCTGTGACACTCATATATTTAACTCAGGTGCTGTCTATTTCTTCTGATCATCCTTGAGATGGTTCTACACCTTCATTTGAGTCCAGCTGTGTTTGATTATACTGATTGGACTTGATTAGGAAAGCCACACACCTGTCTATATAAGACCTTACAGCTCACAGTGCATGTCAGAGCAAATGAGAATCATGAGGTCAAAGGAACTGCCTGAAGAGCTCAGAGACAGAATTGTGGCAAGGCACAGATCTGGCCAAGGTTACAAAAAAAACTTCTGCTGCACTTAAGGTTCCTAAGAGCACAGTGGCCTCCATAATCCTTAAATGGAAGACGTTTGGGACGACCAGAACCCTTCCTAGAGCTGGCCGTCCGGCCAAACTGAGCTATCGGGGGAGAAGAGCCTTGGTGAGAGAGGTAAAGAAGAACCCAAAGATCACTGTGGCTGAGCTCTAGAGATGCAGTCGGGAGATGGGAGAAAGTTATAGAAAGTCAACCATCACTGCAGCCCTCCACCAGTCAGGGCTTTATGGCAAAGTGGCCCGATGGAAGCCTCTCCTCAGTGCAAGACACATGAAAGCCCGCATGGAGTTTGCTAAAAAACACCTGAAGGACTCCAAGATGGTGAGAAATAAGATTCTCTGGTCTGATGAGACCAAGATAGAACTTTTTGGCCTTAATTCTAAGCGGTATGTGTGGAGAAAACCAGGCACTGCTCATCACCTGTCCAATACAGTCCCAACAGTGAAGCATGGTGGTGGTGGCAGCATCATGCTGTGGGGGTGTTTTTCAGCTGCATGAACAGGACGACTGGTTGCAATCGAGGGAAAGATGAATGCGGCCAAGTACAGGGATATCCTGGACGAAAACCTTCTCCAGAGTGCTCAGGACCTCAGACTGGGCCGAAGGTTTACCTTCCAACAAGACAATGACCCTAAGCACACAGCTAAAATAACGAAGGAGTGGCTTCACAACAACTCCGTGACTGTTCTTGAATGGCCCAGCCAGAGCCCTGACTTAAACCCAATTGAGCATCTCTGGAGAGACCTAAAAATGGCTGTCCACCAACGTTTACCATCCAACCTGACAGAACTAGAGAGGATCTGCAAGGAGGAATGGCAGAGGATCCCCAAATCCAGGTGTGAAAAACTTGTTGCATCTTTCCCAAAAAGACTCATGGCTATATTAGATCAAATGGGTGCTTCTACTAAATACTGAGCAAAGGGTCTGAATACCATGTGATATTTCAGTTTTTCTTTTTTAATAAATCTGCAAAAATGTCAACAATTCTGTGTTTTTCTGTCAATATGGGGTGCTGTGTGTACATTGAGGAAAAAAAATGAACTTAAATGATTTTAGTAAATGGCTGCAATATAACAAAGAGTGAAAAATTTTAGGGGTCTGAATACTTTCCGTACCCACTGTGTGTGTGTGTATATATATATATATATATATATATATATATATATATTAGGTGTGCTCCGATCAGGATTTTTGAGGCCGATCACAGAAAGCAGTATTTGCCAATAACGATCACCGATACCGATCTTTTTAAAGCCTTCTTTTTATCATGTAGAATTATTTATAGTGATGATCCGATCAAGATTTTTAGACGTTTATTCAGGACCTGAATTTAATTTTTTCGAAAATGAATTCCCCTCTTAGGTGGCTCTTGTGAGAGGGTATTTTTTTTTATTTGAGCGGTAGAGGGGGGCATTTTTTTTAGACATTTTTAAAAATATATTTATCTCACTTAAATGTTTGATCGTGCACTGCATTTTTGTTTTTACAATCGTGCAGTTGTTGCACAATAGCTTACACACAGCGCAAGCCTGATTTCATGAGCTGTACTGTATATGAGGCAGCCTTTTACACCAGGTTCACACATACTCCGTTTGCAGTGTGTATGCAGTTCATGTGTGGTACGTAATCGTTGCAGAAGCAGCACTGACTGTACTTTCACACAGGAGTCTGCAACTGATCCGTGGCTGTTTACTTCAAACACAACATTTATCCATTATTTTGATTTCAAATCCAAACATTGTTACTTAAAATGCTTTTTCAGCGTTGTGATTCTTTTTTACACAGTCCAGTAATACAATCTTTCATAGACGTGTTTAAACACAATAAATATAAGAGAAACATTATTCAATGCTTTATTACTTTTGCATTTACTTCTATATTTATATATTAAGTTGCTCAAGCAAGTGGTAAAACATTTAAACTACTTTTCTTACATTATCACAAACATTCTAAATTAAAACTTACCATTGACAAAGTCAACTCTACTGCATTTTATTTTGCATTTAATTCTTTATTACAAGCAATCCTGCGGTTCATAAAGAACTTTTTCCATACCTCCACGAGTGCCATCTATTGCCTTGTTTATCTAAAAGTGCTCTTTTCCTTTAAACCTAGCCAAAAAGCCATAGCCTATGTGTTGACTGTGAAACACGGTAGACTTTAATTATATGCATCTATGGTGTAATTACTACATTTTCGTGTCAATCCATGTTCATATTTACCGCAAACAATGCGCTGTTACTTTAATTCAGCACATGCAGCGGAAACGATCACTGCATTGCTGCAGACTCACCGCTCCTGGAACGCACTGCCGGACCGCAACCGCGTGCAGTGTGAACGCTTTAATCCGAAAAAAATGCACACCGCATACGCACTTCAAACGGAGTATGTGTGAACCTGGCGTTGTGTGTGTGTGTGTGTGTGTGTGTATGCATGTATGTATGTGAGTATGTGTGCAGATAGATAGATAGATAGATAGATAGATAGATAGATAGATATTATTAAATAAGATAAATATTACTGTTATTGCTAAATATGTTAACATTTCAAATAAGTGTTTTGTAGTTTAATATATTGTTAATTGTAATTTATTCCTGTGATGCAAAACTGAATTTTCAGCATCATTACTCCAGTCTTCAGTGTCACATGATCATTCAGAAATCATTCTAATATGCTGATTTGCTGCTCGAGAAACATTTTTGATTATCAGTGTTGAAAACAGTTATTCTACTTAATATTTGTATAAACTGTGAAAGAAACCATGTTTTTTTTTTGTTTTTTTTTCTCAAGATTCCTTAAATGTGTAAATAGAAAATTCAAAAGAATAGCATTTATTTGAAATAGGAGTCTTTAGTAACAATTTAAACGTCTTTGTTACTTCAATTTACTATGTTCTTGCCAAACTTTAAAAAAAATAATAATAATTGCCTAAACCTTTGAACTATAGTGTATATTTATATAAATATGTCTCTTTTTATCTTTGAATCAACTGAAATTCTCACCAGTAATATCAAAGCCCTGAATCCAATCACGTCTGATGGTTAAAATCGAGTCCTGCCTTACATCTCTCGGAATATTCTGTTTCATTCTGAAATACGTCAAATTACGTTAGATTCTGGTTCAAAATGACCAATTTTGACTGGTTGAAAGTTTTCAGAGCAACACAAAATGTATATACACAAAGCTCATGATTGCAGAGTTACTGAAGTAAACTGAGTCTCTCTCTTCTTTCCTCCTTAGTGGAATCGGCAGAAACTGGCCATGGGCGTCAGGAGGAAGCAGTATTCTCGCCGAATACGGGACGCTGCATTTGGAGTTCATGCATCTCAGCGAGCTATCCAGGAGACCAGTTTTTGCCGAGAAGGTGAGAAGCAGTTCAGGCGTTACGCCTTTGCAGTGCATCAAACACCGCACTGAACTAAAAGTGAACTTGGACCGGCGGTCGTGAACTGTTAGAGGAGCTGACCAACAGTGACCCAGGATGACCTCTGCTCGTAACCGTTATATTGATGCTCGTTTCGCTGCAATTCTCAGATCTGATTCTCTCCGAATGAATCCACTGACCCAATATAGACACAGACAAATGACACTATTACAAGCTCTGAATGAGGCTGTACAAACTGTGAAAGTGACCTAGTCTGTAGATTTATGAGTCCTGTCCCTTGTAGGAAGACATCGGTCGCATCAAAAAGGCTGTTTACTGCATTTTCAATGGCGTACTGTATTGGATGAGCTTAGCTATGGCTTAATAATTTGACGTGATGATATAAGAGATACGTGCTCTGCCGTTGCAGGTAATGAACATCAGAAAGGTGCTGAATCGACTGGATAAACCTCAAGGGTTGTACCCGAATTACCTGAACCCTAACAGTGGGCAGTGGGGCCAGCGTAAGTCCACAAACACACGCACACATACCGAAGAACTTCAGAAGAATAGACAGAAATGTAATATTCTAAAGAAGTTTTCCCAGAAATGTCATGATTAAAATCAGCATCTTTATCCATAAGTTGTCCAGCAAAATGCTTTCTCTGAGTGGAATTGAATTACAAGTGTTTCTCTTAGAGATAGAGCGCTGAATTTTACACAGAACACTCTTGTGGTGACACTCAAAGGCAGATTCAAGAGAATATTTGTAGTGGATTGACAGAGCTAAACTTTAGGACGTGATGCATGTTTTTGGTGCTGATATATGTATATATGTTGAATTCAGCAGGGAGGCACCCTGAGACACACGCGCACACACACACACACACACACACACACACACACACACACACACACACACACACACACACACACACATACACACACACATACATATACATACATGCTGGCTGTTTGTTGAGTCTGTAACACTCTAGCAGAGACCATCAGGACACATATTCTCTTTAGGGCCTCTAAATTAAAGGAATACTTCATCAAAAATGAAAAGGTGATATAATATATGGTTTGTAAAATATTTATTTATTTATTTATTTATTTTTAATGTGTAGCTGGCAGCTAGAGTTTTGAATATTGACAGTCAATATATATATATATATATATTCGAGATAGAATATGAATATATATATATATATATATATATATATATATATATATATATATATATATATATATATATATATATATATATATATATATATATATATATATATATAAAATTGTAATAAATTGTTAATATATATTTTAACAATATTTATATATCGTTTTTGTATTTTTAGTTTATATTAGTAAATATAAAACGATTGTCAAATGATTAATCGCATCCAAAATAAAAGTTTGTTTACATAATATACATGTGTGTATTGTGTATATTTATTAAGTATATATAAATACACACACATACAGCATATATTTTGAAAATATTTGCATGTATATGTTTATATTCATATAATTTATCATATATAAATTTAATATATTTCTCTTAAATATATATGTGTGTGTATTTATATATACATAATAAATATACACAGAACACACACACATATTATGTAAGCAAAAACTTTTATTTTGGATGCAATTAATCGTGATTAATCGTTTGACTGCAGTAGTTTATATATAAAAATATAATGTAAAACTAACCACGGTTTGTATGTATAAAATCCCTGAGGGCAAAGCAGAACATTGTTTTCTTGCAACTGAGTTTCTTTTAAAACTTTGAAACCATGAACCTCTCAAACTTTGGCAAAACCAATAAGTTATTCCTATAGGAGCCTGGGAGCTTTTAAACATGACTTTACTCGCCAGCAGATTGATAGAAACTTTGCGTCTCCATTTGGAGTTGCCGATTACAGCCAGCTTTTGACATTTTTGGGTGTGATCTGGAGCAGACTTGTCTGTGGGTATGCCATATGAGACTGAGGCTAAACCGCTGGCAACCCTGAAACTGTCGATAAATGTTGACTTTCTCACCACATCTGTCTTCATTGTGCTTTCAGGGTTAATTATGCAACACAGGCAGAAACATACACACTCTTTTCCTTACATTCATCCTCTAGATGACACACACATCAGTAGTTTGGGATGTTTTATGCTGGTCCCGCAGCAGTGAGGCCTGCTCTGCCGCGTTAGCCGGCTTTCGTGCCATCCTCGCTCCGAGGGATTTATTGGCGGCTTAGCGTGGAGAAGCAGCGCTGTCTCAACTTCATGGTCAGCGATGACGCAGACGCTTGATGATGAAGAGCCGGAGGAGAACAAAGATACTGCAGTGTGTGTAGTCGGGATAACACAAACGCATGAATTCTGATGGAACGGAGCGAAAAAAGAGACAGGCTTTTGAGCTGTCAGAATGTAGCAATCCGAAAACCAGTTTTCTTTTTTGTGCATCGGAGCAAGTCTTTCTTTTTTTCACTTTGACAAAAGTCGTTTGTTTAGACGATCGTAAACAAAAATGATCTGAGATGGCAGCAGGCCACAGGGAAGATGGGATGATAACATACGGCTGCACTTAAAAATAGCTGTCAGTCTTTTTGCTTCGCACAAGTAGCCCAGAACAGTCCTGAAGGGCTTTCCATATGGGTCAGTTGATATCATGTTTGGGTTTGAGCAGCTAGTAGCTCAAGGGTTGACCTTAATGAAACAACAGCATGAATCAACCATCTTATATATTCCACAGTCTACCCTCCTTTTACCCTTCCTCGCTTTTATCTTTTATTTTCTTATCGTCGTACATCAAACTTAGTTTTACATTGTCAGAAATTCTCGTTTCAAAGCAGACTGTCTCTTTCCAGTTTAGCTTCATATGTGACTTGACAGAAGTTCCAAAAGCTAGTAAGCGGTCTTATAAGGTTACATCCTAACAAAATAATCTCATAAGAGAATAGGAGCACTTGCATTAACTTTTTTTTTTTTATTATTATTAATATTATTATTATTATTCTAAAGAATTATTATTATTATTATTATTATTTTAAATTTCATTTATTAATCTGTTAAATTTAGTAATTTTAGTTAAATCTAATTAATTAAATTGCTAACATTTAATTTCAGTTATAAATTCTTATAACTGGTTTTGTTTATTTTCTGTGTGTCTGTCTGCATGTGCATACAATAAAAGTCAGTGGTGTCCAGTGTTTTGATTTGACAAAAACAGTTTAGACATCCTTCAAAATATCTTCTGAGTTCCACAGAAGAAAATGTCATACAAGTTTGGAATAAATAATAAAATTTGAAGAAAATAATGGCAGAATATTGCACCCAAAAATGAATGAATGAATGAATGAATGAATTATTCACCATGTTATTTTCTAAGTGTGATGGTGTGTGCACACCAAAAGCGAATTCAATTATTTGCGCAAACAGATTACGTACAAAGTCAATACAAAGACACGAATAGACCCAAATTTGCGTGGGGTGATGCAAATTGAGCGATGAGATTGCAATGAATGCGCTGTATTCACCTTAATTGCGTCTTTCGCACAAGTTGAAAATTTTAACTCGAGTGGGAAATTCTGTGAATCGGTGAAGCCAATCGGTGAAGAGCTTGTTGACATCTGGTTGTATCAGAAAACGGAGGAGAGCAAAAAATAGTTTTTTTTTTTTTTTTATAAAAAGAGTTTGTATAAAAGAGTTTTTATACATGCGAGTGATGCAAAAAACATCCGAGTAATCACTAGTATCGCGATGCCAATATTCGCTTTTTCTTATGGTGTGCATACACCCTTAGCCAGAATATTTGAGCTGATCTTTTCCCTATGAAAAAAGTAGTTAGTGATTTGTATTGTCAAGCTCCAGCATGGACAAAAATGTCTGACAGAAATAGTCTATATGACTTTTTTGCAAGTTTTCTGAAACCGCGTTACTATGTTGTTGTATTGCACTTGTAGCCTCACCCACAGTGAAATCATTTCACATATATTTGTATTAACATTGAATATGTTCTGATTGGCTGTAATTTTGTCACTTTGAATTTTGCTTTTGGTGAGGACTTGCTGTGTTGTGACTATGGATGAAATGTGGGGCTATGAGCATCCGATATGCATCCGATATGCATGAGGTCTGTTTCAGGGCTGCTTCAGTGCTGTACAGAGAGGCTTCACATTTTCCCAGTGTCTGTTGGGTAAAAAGCTCAGCTGGTCTTCAGATTTTGCTCAGAAAGCACTGCCAGAGCTGACAGCAAAACTCCTGTTTCCTGCTGTCAAGCTTTTACCAACAGTAAACCTCACAGGTCCTGTGCACAGTGAAGCCCTCTTACCACCAACACGGGCAAAATTTGGAGTTTCCGTGTGATGTGTGTGAACTGTTATTACAACAGTGGGGAAAAGTCATCTTATGTGACTTAAGAAGTTAAATCAGGTAGCGCAGAAGTGCTCAAAGTCTGGCCCACGGGCAAATCCAGTCTGCCACGAGTTTATCAATGACCTCCTGCTAAAGTCTTTTTAAGACTTTTTTTCTTTTTTTTTGAGAATTCAATCGCTGCTTCTGTGTCCGCACTGCAAGAGAATGAAAAGACCTCTCCCATTGTAATAACTAAAGCACTGCAAAAAAAAAACCTCCTCTTGTCAAAGTCACCAGCGTGATCTAGTTTTGTTGTCACTTTGCTTCCAGTGCAGACTTTTATTTTAACATTATATTTTAAGTGTATTTTTATTTAAATTGTGTGGGGTCAGTATTTTTTATTTTTTTTGGCAGGGATACATTGAAGTGAAATAAAGGCTTTTACATTGCTACAAAAATGTATATTTCAAATAAATATTGTTAATTATCAAATCAAAAAATTTCAGATTATTTCTAAAGGGTCATGTGACTCTAAAGACTAGCGTAATGGTTGCTGAAAATTCAGCTTTGCCATCATAGGAATAAATTACATTTTAAAAATGTATTAAAATAGAAAACAGTTCTTTTAAATTGTAATAATATTTCATAATATTCCTGTTTTTACTGCATTTTTGATCATATGAATACAGCCGTGGTGAGTATAAGAGACTTCTCTTAATCTAACTGACCTCAGCCTTTTAAATGTACTTTTAATTGATAATCATATTCATTCACAGAAGGTTTCTGAATTCATTAATTCTTATTTCTATTTTAATAATTGTGATACAAAGAATTAGAATATGCAAATACAATGTCATCGTGATTGGTTCAAGGGGACAGACCTTTTACAGCATGTCCAAATGTGTGCGTTTCATTTAGTAACCTAAAATTAAATAAAAAACGTCAATTTAAAATCATTAAAATCAATTAGAAGGAGATGGTGCCATTATGGATTTTACTGGGGAATTATAGGTGAAAGTTTCTTGAATATAAAGTTGTGATATATTTGTGAAGGTTTAAGACATTTAAAGATAAAACATTAACAAACTGGCAGTGTTTTTGAAGTTGTAAGAATTAATGCATTTGTATGAAAGAGACTTGTTTTTTTTTTCACTTTGACTACATTGTTCTGGGAAATGAAAAGGCTCTGACCAGCACTTATGACTGGATATAAATACAAGGCTGATATAGCACACGTAGCTGTAATTGTTGGTTACTGCATGCTTTAAAACCATATGAAAGTCAAGGATCGGCTATTAACAGGTCATTTTATTCACTGGCCCCTGGTGCACATTTTGGCCCATGAGCTGCATAATTTGAGTATCCCAGAGGAAGATTAACAAAAATTTGCCTAATTCAGAAATTTAGCTGAGTGCTAACAGACGAAATGGGTAGCATAAAAGCCCCTTTGACATTTGAGATAAGTCTTTAAACTAATGCAAAATTTCCTGCTTTTCCTTTCTGTGCATTTTCTCTGAATAGTAGCATGGCGGTGTATTTTTTATTTTATTTTTTTGCGGTTGTCACCAAAACAAGTGCTTAATATGGTATAAATATTCATGAGCTCGATCATCAATCAGACAATCACACAACAGTGCTGCTCCTCGAGCCACAAATTCTCATCTCTCACACACAGTGGACCGGAAAGCACTGAACACACTGCCCCATTCACATGCCACCTGGAAAAACACACACACACACACACACACACACACATACACGTTTCATTTCTCCTAAAGCATACACAGCACATAGTTCAGATATCAAATGAATGCTTATATGGGATCTTAGTGGTTAAAGATCATGTAACCCAAACTTTGTAGGTTCAGTTGCTAAAATCTCATTTAAATGATTTATGTGCACAATCACAGTAGAAAAATGAACTACATTTCACTTTCTGTATGAAGATTTGTTTGTATTCTTTTATTCATTCAGAACATTATTTATTTGTTTGTTCATTCACTCATTTAAGTTTATTTTTGTAATGAAATATCTTTCAGTGTTGACATTGCTTTAAGCAGTGTTCTCTGATTACTACTGCTGCTCTTTTGACATTATGCACAATTCAATTCCAACATTTGTTACCATACTGTAAAAATCAGATGAGAGATGAGAGCGTCTCTTTACATCTCTTGTACTGCGTGAACGTTTGTGTGTGTGTGCTCCATAAATTTTGTCATTCTGTTTAAAGCAGACTATTGTGCTGGCACATGAATGTAGGAAGAGTTTTTTTTCACACACTCTGATGTTTTCGCTGTGTTGTAGATCACGTCTCGGTTGGAGGCTTGGGGGACAGTTTCTACGAGTACCTGCTGAAGGCTTGGCTCATGTCAGACAAAACTGACGAGGAGGGAAAGAAGCTTTACTACGATGCCCTGCAGGTAAAGTCCATTGTTACAGAGAGAGAAAAAGCCCAGAGAAATTTGATCAAATGGCCAGGCGGCTGCTGACTAGACAAGAGCATCCTTGACATCCTTGTTTTTGGAGGAGACCTGCAAGCTAAAGTGACTTGTGTCAGCAAAATAATGAGGATACAGACTACTTCAGTGTCCAATAGGAACTCAGTACCAACACAGTCATGGCTCGAGTTGATACCAGGGTTGAGTTCATGAATGTGAATTGTAATTTGATTTGTCCACATCTCACAGGATGTTGAATTGAAATGACAGGAAGTGGAATTTACTGAATTGCAGTTCATTCAAAGATAGGACATATATTAGTCCAGTAAAACATAATTACATAATTAGTTTTGACTAATTATGCCTATTTATTTCCTGAATTGTAGAATACCTTTTTTAGGTTTGACAGTTATTCTAAACTGAGTCCAGTATTGTCAAAACAATTAATACACAAATTAATCACTAATTTTAATTTCACACTTTATTTTCAGATAACTAAAATAAATGTAAAAATAAATAAGTCTGTTGAATACACATTGAAGTTTGGCTGTTTTAAAGAGTAAAGTAGTACAATCTAGAAAATTACCATGAAATTAAAGATATTTTATTAAATATAATGCAAAAAAATGCTATTTATTTAATTATATAGCTAATATATAATTCTATAGTTGTCAATTCAAACATTGATTTTGTATATAATAGTCTTTTATAATGTTTCTGGAAATACTCCATTTGTTGTATGATAAGATGCTTATGGGAAATTCATACTAAAAATTAAATATACTGTTAAAACTGTAAGGTTTGTTATTTTTTTTATTTATACACCCTTAAATTCAAATTTAAATTGCAATTCTGTACACTGTTTGCCAATTCAAATTTAGTTCTCAAGGGTTTTTTTTTTTCTTTTCTTTTTTATTTCCACAATATGGTTCACAATATGAATGAATTTGTAGAGAATTAATTTTTAACCTCACAGCTTATTTATCATTCACAAATTAAATGTAACACATAGTCAGACTAAAGTTTATTAACTAGAATAACGGAAGTGGTTGTTCTGTAGGTTTGTATGTTTTTCGCCCTCAAGTTTCTAGTGTCCAGTTTTTCCAATGCAAATATTGAAAGTGAAATGTATCCTCTGTGGGTTTTAAGGTTGTGAGTTGGAATTCCTTTTCATAGTGTCCAAATGTAGAAAAGTAAAGTTTGTGTGAGGTGTGTGTGTGTGTGTGTGTGTGTGTAAGCTGCCACCAGCGTTGTTCTGCTGGAGCCGTCCGTGAGAGCTTTGGAAAGCTGCTGCAGACTGATTGTTACAGACCACAAACTCAATCCTCACTTTCATTAGAGAGGACCATCTCAACCTGCCTAAGATAATGCTGTCCCCCTGGCCGTCTGTCTGGGTGCCTCCCTGGAGTGACTCGAACACACACACACACACACACACACACACTTTGGACTCCAGGCCAATCATCCAGGAAAAGAAAAGTGCATTATGTCGGTCACCTTCAGAGAAGGCTTACAGCACGGCTGTTCTGTCCACCATTTTACCCAGGCAATCATTACAGCTACAGAAAACTCTTTATCAGCCCTTTAACTCCGTCTCTGTACAGCCTGATTTACACTAATTTATCTCACTAACCATGGATAGGCCACTCAATCATCTCCTTTCATCCACACCTCTCAGCTGTAGCATTCGATTATTTGCACCATTGGAAAAAATAAGGACATTACGGCAATGATTGTTGACGTATCACAGCAGATTGAGTTCAGTTTGTTAGAGCAACGCTAAATATTAAAGTTTTCATTTTTGTTGCAAAGTGTTGGGGAAGCTGCTTTACAGCTGGCTTTTTGAGCTACAAACTAACATTCAGGCAATTGATTTCATATGACTTTCCTATGTATTTCTATTTATGGTAAGCTTGAAAAACTCTACTGATCCTCATTAATGTCTTGTGATTTTTTTTTTTTTTTTTTTTTTTTTTTTTACATTTTATAAATATTATTTAAACTGTTTATAAATATTCATTATATATTATTTAAATTACATATATAAATAATTTATATGTCTTGGTACAGTAGTTCTGCTTTTATGCAGACTTTAATCATTTATAAACTACTGTAGTATTTATTGCTATATATATTTTTTCAGTTTAATTTAGTTACAAAAAATATTTTTAATAGCTTTAGTTTAACAATAGCATCACTGATTTCAATTATTTTTACTTTCATTACTTTTTTAGTTATACAAATTCTTTTTAGGCAGAATATTTGAGGTGATCCTGGACATTTTCAATTAAAAAAAAAAACTGGATTCACAAACATTTTTTCGATTTGTAAGGCTTTAAGGCTTAGTTTTGACAAACATACCTTACAGTAGTGATTTATGTTTCCCTGTTCTGTGGCAAGAGAGTAGTTATACAGTAGCTGTGGTTTCATGTATCACTCCGCACTCTTTTTCTTTTGGTTAATAAAATAATTTGAACTCAAATCAATGTTTCATATCCATTGATATGTGCATTGGCACAGTAGTAGTACACAGGATAATGAACAGTCTGTCACGATCGCAGTATAAACTCTTCAGGGTGATACAAGATCCAGAATCGAATGCTTGAATCAGAGAGTACATTCTAGGAGAAGATGTTTGATTATTTACTCATCTTACTCGGTAATACAATTAGACAAAACAAGCGTCTATGCTGCTACTTGTTGCCTACATCAGTGCATTATTATATTCAAGTCAAGATACTGAAAAAAAATGTTATGCTCGTGCTGTAACTACTTTTAGTTTCTCCACAACACTGGTGCCATATTTATGATGAAATAGAAGAACAAAGAGAGTGATGTAAGAAAAAAAGAGCGTCAAGTACTTTACTTATTCCCTTACTTTACTTTGGTACCATGGTGATAAACGTCTCCAGTTTTCCATTCAAATGCACAGAGGCTTTTTTTCCAGACAGATAAGAATCTCATCTCCCATGTGTGCAGCGCTTCTGTAAATACACAACGCTGGCACACACAGCTGTGACCCTGATCTCTGCTATGATCTAACTTACTTCGGGCCTTGAACTGTTCGGATGACGCTTTTGAGGGAATGAAATCGCTCCAAAGCCTTCAATATCTCCCTTTGTGTTAGGCAAACAAAACAAATGCAAACAAGGACAAAGTTCCTTTTAACCCACACAGTATGAATAACCACAGAGAAAAGAAATTGACATTAAAAACAATTTAAAGTGATCTCTTGTTTTCGTTTTCTGTTCTGTGTACAGGCGATTGAGAAGAATTTGATCCGTAAGTCACATGGAGGGTTGACGTATATCGCTGAATGGAAAGGTGGACTTCTGGAGCATAAGATGGGTCACCTGACCTGCTTCGCCGGTGGTATGATCGCTCTAGGGGCGGACGGAGGCCCCGATGATAATACAGGTCACCAGATGGAACTGGCAGCTGAGATCGCCCGCACGTGTCACGAGTCTTACGCCCGAACAAGTGAGTGGGAGAACTGCTTTGAAAATGTTGAAACAAAAATGTTAAACATTTCCAACTATATATATATATATATATATATATATATCTATATATATATATATATATATATATATATATATATATATATATATATATATGCAGGCTCCCTGAAAAAAATAATGTTTTGTGTAAAGAAACTTGAGCCTATTTTTGTACCAATATATTTTCTATTTTTCACCCCTTGCCCTCCAATTCTGATTAAGTTATATAAATATAAATTATTTATTTATTCAATTTATTTATAAATGTATGAATTTATTTATTTATTTTAATTTATTATTATTGTAAAGTATTTCAATTTAAAGTATTTCAGTATTTTAATTTTTTGTTTTGTTTTATGCAAATTGCTGTGTAACAGTAATAAGAATGACATGGACAATAATGAGAATTACAAAAGTAAATCAAAAACACTTAAAGGTAAAACATAAAAATGATGCAGATATATCAAGCTGATTTCTGTAATGAAAATGAGATGTGTGTATTTATTTGCTAATTTATTTATTCTGGTGTTTACTTATTTATATATTAGTTTAGCAGAAGCTTTTATGCAAAAAAAGACTTACAAATAAGGAGAACGTGATTTATCACAACACAATAAAATTCTAACTTATTTACTTCTATAAATATTAAAATAATGAAATTTTTGTGGAAAATTGTAATCTGAAAACAAAATAATATATTTAAATTCGTAAATATTTGAATTATAATTTTATAAGCTGTTTTTGCAGAACATTTTTCTGTTTGTCCTACATGCCTATGGAGTATGTAATGTGTTTTTCCACATCTGTGCTGTGATTTGTTACTTTACTAGACAAGTTGTTTGTTTTGCTGACTCTGTTCAGTGCCAGTATGATATAATGCAGATCCTAGTGAGAATTATAAAGTGCTCACCCGAAACTATTCTGTCAATAATATTCACATGGCCAATGTAGAGACTCCCTAAATCCATTGCTGTTAACCCTGAACACACACACACACACACGCACACACTCAAATCTCTTGTTAAACACACACACACACACACAGTCATCACCGGCCTGTTCATAATGCTTTGGTATTTTTAGTGGCCGCAGATTATCAAAGGTCCAGATTATGCCACAGCCCCTAATCCACCACATCCAAATAGTGTTTCTCTTCATCTCAGGAACAATGTAATCCCATAATCCCTTGTCAACATGAACACTTAAGCGATGAATTTGACGGCATGTGTGTTTCAGGTATGAAGCTGGGTCCCGAGGCCTTCCGTTTCGACGGCGGCGTAGAAGCCATCGCCACGCGGCAAAATGAGAAGTACTTCATCCTGAGGCCGGAGGTCATCGAGACGTACATGTACATGTGGAGGTTCACCCATGACCCCAAATACAGACAGTGGGGCTGGGAGGCGGTGCAGGTGAGAACTGTCGCGTGGATTTGGCACATCACTAATTATGTAACGCCACCAGTTTGTGACTGGTAAACACGTCGCCGCGTTAGGCCCGGGATGTAGGCCAGACTGTGAGTCACAGCGAGGCTTTAACCCTGCCCTTAGACGCTCCCTGCACTTCAGCACAGCAGGATAATGGAGACCGCCAGGATCTCACAGTCTTGTAATTGTATCATAATGACTTCAGATTGCCATTGTGATGTGTCTATCCCTTCAGGCGATACATCACATCTCTTCCTCCCTCGCTCTCCCTCCGCCATCCATTCCTCTCTCAGAAAAATGTGCTGGCTCAACACTCACTCAATGAAAAGCTTGATTCTTTGCTCCAAAAACTACTTTATCAAATCTTCATTATCTTAAAATGTCCTTTTTCACTCTCTACACAGCACCACAACACTGATCATTTTGAATATACTGGCACTTTTCACAAGTAGTGCACAAATTGCTGTCCCATTAGAGACACAAGTCCCAGACTGTTAGATTTTATGAGGCTAATTTTAAACAAATCAAATAGTTTTTTTCTATTAAATTTTGATGTTTGATTTAAAGCATTATTTTTAAATGTTTGTGAAAGAAGTCTCTTATGCTCACCATTTATATAAAAAAATAAATCAAATAGCTGTTTTTATAACAATAATAGTTTGCCACCCGATTCTTTGTTCAATAGAAAGTTAAAAATAATAGCATTTATTTGACAAAAATTTAGCTATATAAATATGCCATGTCATAATGCTCATACTTAGAACTGTGGTGATCTGTGCTGTTAATTTTCTGAGTGTTTGGACTTACCATTTATTTACAATCATAGAGATTAAAATTTAAGGAGGAGCCCAAGACATTTATCTAGAGACTAGAATATCCTATGGCAAGAGTGGGCAGCTCTCACCTTAATCAAACACAAGCTAAACAACCTAATCAAGATCTTAAGAATTACTATAGGCTATAAATACAGAATTACTATAGGCTATAAATACAGGTTGAAGGTAAACTCTGTAGGAAAGTGGATCTCGAGGGCCTTATGCTTGTGGGATGGGGGTCTTTTGACTTGGTCCAGTAAGCACCTTTGCATCGGTGTCCTGTCTCTGAAAATGAAAAGTAGGCTACATGACACTTGCTAGGAATGTATAAAACTATTACATTGATACTGACAGGTACATTTGTATCTCTGAATATCAGGCTCTGGAGAAGTACTGCAGGGTGGAAGGGGGTTACAGCGGAGTGAGAGACGTCTACGCTAACACTCCCAACCATGATGACGTGCAGCAGAGCTTCTATCTGGCTGAAACGCTCAAGTGAGTACAGAGTACACAAACATATTCATTACAGTTGTGCATGGTTATATTGTGATTATATTGTGTTTTTTTTTTTTTTTGCATTATAGTAATATTAATTTTTGGGAGGTTGGGAAAAGATATGTATTCCCTTTTAATAATGGCTAGGATCAAGTCATTTACATACGATGCTGGATAGCACACTCAAGACTTACATTTAAATTTAAATAGCAAAAAAATTCCTAAAGTATTAATCTTGTCAAAGTCCACTATCAATCAAGCATATTTTACTGGACTGTAATACTTCTTTCCCTTTGAGGAACTTTTATTCTGTTGATACTTTTAAAAAGTTTTTAATCAAGTAAATCTAAAGGGTTTTAAGAAAAAAATATTTATTTAGATTTATTTTTGAATAACAAAACCTGGCTTTTGCCATAAATATAGCCATAGAAGCTGGCTTGGTGTTAAGCGCATTTCTCCCAACATTAAATATTACTATGAAAGAAAGAAAGAAAGACTATTATATTTATGTGGCAACTGTCATTTTAATGTTAATGTGTGTTGAATGAATGCTGATTCACATAAAATAGTTCTATTATTGTAATTTGTAAAATTGTATTATATTAATGAGAGTCATCAGTCAGAATAATGATGAGGAAAGTATGAGAATTTGGGAAACTGTGCTTAATTGTCATAAAAATAATGTTAAATGCAAAACAACATTTTTCTTTATGCAAAATGTTGTAGGATATGTCTTTTGATTTTGGGGTAAAATAAGCTTGTAAACTCATCTTTAAATGCCAGAGCATTGAGTCAGATCAGCGAGCAAGTTAGATTTTCACAAACCTCTTGCCCATTGGTTTGCAATATATAGGCATGTTGTAAGAGACTGAGACTAACTTGTGATTCTGCAATGACTGACTAAAGGAGAGGAATGCTCTTCACTCAGAATGCATGAATTGAGCCATTTCTCTGTCAAAGCGAGAATCGTCAAGGTGAAGTGATTGAGACAAGACTGTGACAGCTGGAGCTCAATCACAGACATCCCTATCACACAACATTCATCATAAAAGACAGATAAATGAAAGGAATGAATAAAGAAAGCATCAATTACTTTGTCAGGGCCCAAAATGAAGAGCTGCGGAGCCAGCGAGGTCGCTATGCTCTTCTGTATCCTGTATCCCAGCTCTCCAGTCCTCCCATTTGATTGCGTTTTAAGAGGAAATCACTGTTTGAGTCTCATCCTGCCACGCCAGACAGCGGCTCTCCATTTCTCCTGCCTTTAATACTCTGGAGGAGCGCTTGCCCTTTGGCCAGGAGGAGTGCAGTGCACACAATTGAGCACAGAAAAGACTTAGCAATTCTTTGAGAGAGAGGGAGAGCGCATCCAGAAACCCCTGCTTTCAACTTTTGACACTCTGGTTGTTTCTCATTCTGTTGTTGCTTCTGGCTTGCGTTTGCCGCTTTTGCACAGTAAGTGCGTATTAAGTAATGATTCTTCTTCAGAGCCAGACTGTCTGGCGGGCTGAGGGATCAGAGTTTCCTGTTCATAGAAATGCTCTCAATGTGTTTGTGGCCATGACTGTGCTCTTTAACATGCTCACTTCAGCCCACTACATCTGCTCTGCTCCTCTCCACATGCTGAGCCACTACAAAACACAAAAAAATTCAATTTGATTATTATTTACTCTCCCTCATGCCTTCCATTTTTGCATTTTTTTTTAATCTATCTTTAAAATAAATGGTGTGATATCATATATCGTCTTTATATTGGCCAGCTAATACATCACCATTGGCCATCAAAAAATCCATATTGGTTGACCACTAGATGAAACCCAATGATTAATTTTGTCCTGTTTTGATTTTTTTTTTTTTCTTCTTCTTTTGGGGTGCTTTTAGATTCCATATTTTGTGGCTTCACATAGTAAAACCATGACACACCTCCATTCAACTATATCCATCATTAAATATGGCCCAAAATAAAATATAAAAGTGGTTGTTGGGTGCATTTCACTTGCAGATCCAGTATGTGACCTCTGTCATTTATATTTGCTGTTCACCTTCCAGTTTCTTTTGTAACCCAGAACTGAACGTCTGAAGATCATACTAGGCCAGGTGTAGTTTAAGCCGCCAGGAGTGAGTTATCCAGTGGACACGCATGATTTAGCTTTAACTCTGGAAGCCTGAGGTCAACAGCTTATATTTTCAGAGGGGCAGCGGAGAAGAGAGCCTTTCATCAGCGAATCTCCAGCCAATGCATGTCTGTTCAGAGAGGAAACCGAGAGGGAGGGAGGGTTATAAACCGTATTATCAAGGTCACAACTTCATCAGGAAACAGGCGTCAGCATCGCTGTCTCCAGCTAAAGTTTATAGATTGTAATTTTTAACGAGTGTCATCCAGCCTTCCAAATAAAGATGTGCCTTATAACCTGTGGGTTTTTTTCCCCTCCTTGGTTGCAGGTTTTGAATTATGGCCTTTGCTTGTGAAACAATGTCCTTTAGCTATGGCTGCCGGCCACAAGTTGCTGCTCTCAGCCAAAGGAAGCGAAATGTTTAGACCTTTTGTAGTTTGTAACCTTCATCCCTTATTTACGTTGTTGTTGTTGTCTTGGCAGTCTTTTGCTTGGCAGAGACAGTTTTACTTCATCAGCACTTGGGAAATGTTCATGTTTTGTTAACGAAGTAAACATTTCAGATTTTAAGAGGTAGATTTATTTATGTGGTTTGGCATTAATTGAGATAATTAGTGGTGTTTGTACTATTGTGCATGCTAAATATTAAACTTTGTTGTAAAACAAGACTCGCTCCATTCGTGCTAGTCATGAATGATACCTCAAATGATACGGCTTGTTGAGTGCTGTCAGACTGGAGTACTAAACAGGTGGAAAGAGTAGACTTTGTACCTGAACTAATGTAATCGAATGATAATATAGTGTGTGTGTTTGTGTATATGTCATTTAAGCTCGTGTTCGATGAGTAAAGCGTTGAATTGACATTACAAAAAGTAGCTTTAGAAAGAAATATTTTGATTCAACATTGCGTAATGATATTAAATGGGTATTAATGGGTTAAAAAAATACTGAAATATGGAAAAAATAAAATGCTACTCTCAATATGAAACTAAAACTGCCAGTAGGTGGCGGCAAGTCACTGTCTTGATGAGTGAGTCATTCAGTCATTCATCAACCGTTTTATTCAAATGGCTGATTCATTCAGAAGCAAGTGACTCTTTATGAATGGGTCACTGAATCATTGGCTGACTCGATTCGTTAAAAAGCATGGATTCATTCAGTAGCGAAACACCGCTGAGTGTTATTAGTACTTATAAAGCACATATTCTGCATGACCATATTCTACGTCCCTAATCCTACCTAATACCTAAACTTAACAACTACCTTACAAAGCAGTAATTAGGAGTTTGAGGCAAAAGTCATAGTTAACAGTTAAAGAGAATTTGACCTTAAAATAAAGCGTGACCGTGTTTCTCGTAGATGCACAACAGCTCTGCTGTGGCTCTGTTTGGAACTATTTTCGTTTGCAAAATTGATCAAAACAGACAATATTGCATCTAAAATTTAACAATTAACTTTGTTCATTCAGCTTATGTATAAAATCAGTATCGCTGTCTGAATCGTGCAGATATTTGGGAAGAACAGCACTCTTGCGCATGTGATGTTACTAAACTAAAAACCCATAAAATTACACTGATTTTGTTGAACCCTGTCCACTCATATTGTGAAAAGAAATAAAAATCTATTTAATTTATGGAGTTTAGCTGTACTTAGAGTCTAGTGATAATTATTTGCCTCTCATAGCCTTGATATGTATGCTTCTAATTTATGTACATAATCATGTTTTCCGAATCTCTTACAGGCAATCTCACTATAAACTATCTCACTATAAACTATATTAGCTATATTATAAAATGCCCTTGAAACATCTTTTTTTCTTTTTTTCAGGTATCTGTATCTTTTGTTCTCTGACGATGACCATTTGCCCTTCGAACACTGGGTGTTCAACACAGAGGCCCATCCTCTTCCCGTCATTAAGAAACAGAAACTAGAAATAGAAAACCATCTCAAGTAATCTTCATCCAACCCCAAAGCGCCACTGAGACGTAACTTCCCGGACCTGCTTTAACAGTGGACAAGAGCTATGGACGCAAAACCCCTGTGGCTGGAGGGTTCCTGTCCTCCAGGAATTTGCTGGAGCTTCATGTGTTTCTCCACAGCCGTCTCTCCTCTTCCGTCTCTTCTCGGGATTCTGCATGCTGCCCCTGTCCCCTCTCTCTGTCCCTGACGCTATGGACACGTCTCTGAGCCTCAGAGATACAGAAGGACCATATTTCCTCTGTGAGGAGACCAGACCAGATCATTTTCCATCGTACTTGCCCTCTCACACATGTTATAAAGCCATAGGTAATTTAAATTGCATCGACGTCCTTGTGTTTTTTGCATCATGTGCGTTTACAGGAGCGAAGATAAGAGATCCACTGAACTTCGCTATATCTTGCTGTCTGTTTCTTTCGGGATGAGGTTTGGTTTGGTATTTTGAGGCTTTATTCGACAGCAAGTCAACTAGAAACCAAGTCAACTAGTGCCTTTTAGTCTTACTGATCATTTTAGTCAAGTTTTAATAGCAACACTCTATTTATTTTCGCTGTGACCGAAGGTATCTTCCTACTGGCCTACAGCCCTCTTACCCTCGTGATGGATGTAAGAATCAGTCATTTATTGTTCATTCCTCTACATTTGTGAGCTTACTTTGTTTCATAAAATGTGTACAAAATGTGTTTTGATTGTTTACTTAATCAACGGAAGCAGAGACTTTTTATCTTAGACATGTAAAATAGAGTGCTTTATGTTAATTTATTACTCAAGATATAGGGTTTTTGTCTTTTTTCAGTGTGGAGGGTAGGAAACTATGGAGCCCCTAAAGGAGACATGATAATAGGAAAAAATATATGATGAGAGGGAAAAATTTAATTTTTTAAACGCTTTTGTGTTCCCTTGCAAAACTATTGCATTTTCCTGAGAAGCTTTGTATTCACTCACAAACACACTGAAATATAATTTTTCAAACTTCTTATTTTTTTTTATCAAAAAAAAAAAAAAAATGCACACAAATTCAGAATTTTTGTTAGTGAATGCAATTTTTTTTTTTTTTTTTCCCAAAAGTTTTGAGAGGAACAAGCGTAAAAGTTTCTCTGGAATACAAAACCTTTTGTAGGCGAACAAAAAAGTTTCGCAAATGAGAGCAAAAGTTTCTCTGTGGAACGCATAAATTTTGCAAGTTAATGCAAAAGTTTTTTTGAGCGAACTCAAAAGTTTCGCAAGCAAGCAACGTTTCTTGAGAATGCAAAAAAAAAATTAAATTTTAACTGAAGGCTTGCAAGGTAGCGCAAAAGTTTTTTTTTTTTTTTTGTGGAATGCAAAAGTTTTGTGAACGCAAACAAAAGGTTTATGAGTGGATGCAAAAGTTCCTCTGGAATGCAGAAGGTTTGCGAGCAAACACAAACATTTCACGAGTGAATGTAAAAGTTCGTCTGTGGAAAGAAAAAGTTTTTGTGAGCGAACGTAAAGTTTCTCTGTGGTACGCAAAACTTTTTGTGAGCAAATGCAAAAGTTTTGTGAACAGGTACAAAAGTTACTTCCACAGGCGAACACGAAACTTTTGCAAGCAAACAGATTTTTCCGGGGGAATACAGTTTTGTGAATTAACAAAAATTTTGCGAGCAAACGTAAAGTTTCTTAAAGTAACAAACATTTTTGTGAGTAAACACAAAAGCATTAAAATATAATTTTTCCTCCCATGTAATTACCATGTCCCTTTAGGAGCTCTGTAAACCGTGATGAAGCTGCTTGAATCCATTGGAAAAGTGTTTTATTAGGACAACACGGGCAGCATCAGTCAAAAAGGGGAGTGAATATATTTGTATGAATGTACCACCAAATGTGAATTGAACATACTTTGGCCTAGTTGTTGTGATTTATCATTTTATCTGTTTGTTTGTTTGTTTGTTTGTTCGTTTGTTCGTTCATTCATTCGTTCGTTTGATTTATCATGAAAGCACAAAGTTGTGAATCAGTATATTTGGGTTCTCCATGAAGAAAAGAATAGGAATATTACTGTAGGACAGCGTGACAGCACAAGTGAGGAATTTCGATGAATAAAGATGCAAAACAATGAATGCAAAGCAGTCCACGGCACTGGATACAACACACACACACACACACACACACACACACACAAGAATCGCATACACTACATCTATTACATATTACATAGCTACATTCTAATTCACAGAAGAATGGACCAATTCCCATCTTATTAGTATGTTTTGGGAATTTGACACATTAAATGTGATGTTGTGGAGTGGGGCTGATGCTAGCGTCTACATTTAGACAGTGTTCCCAAACTACACAAAACTAAACCACCCTGCTGAACTAGCACGGTGTGGCGCTTTAACCTATGTATAATACTAGAGGATCTACTTGGAAATAAATACCTCGCAGAGATTCCTCTCTTGAGGCCAGCGACTGCAACGCTTGACATGGTATTTCTCCACTGTATGTGTGCTAACGAGCAGCGTACTGTCAGAGTTAGGAGCCGCAAAATATGAAAGTACCATCATCTCGAGGGAGGCCCATCATAAAACACTGTGACACTGTAGATAAGACATCGCGCTCACTGTATTCACGATACTGCGAATCTAAACGATGTTTAGCACTGCCGTGGCTTAGCGCGGACTAGCGATTTGTGCTGTCTTTTTAGTGAAAGTGATTCCTCAAGCTGTGACTGAGAATCCGCAGCGACTCTTAGGTGACATTCGGGAACAGATGTTTCCTCGCATCTGGTTGCGATACGCAGAATAGGAGATGTGCTTTTCAGATTAAGAATTTGTTGTTTAAATATTGTGTTGATGATCTTGCATAGAAAATGCCTTTTTTGTTTGTGATTGTTGTCGTTTATTTCTTCATGAGACAACCTCAGAAATGTAACTGTACAATATTGCTGATAATCATTCCATTGCACATAGTCTGATTTGTTTTCATTTTTTCTTTAATATATATGCAATTAATTTTGTGGGAAAGTGTTTGGTTTTATTGTTTTTTCTTTCATTTGTTTTTTAATTGTATGTATCTCATTCTGGCAAACTGCCAGCCATCATTTATATAAATCTTATGATCTTATGTAATAAATTATATTAAAGAGCAGCAAAGGTTTTTGATAAACTATATTTGTTACACTTAAATTGTGAATAAAACAATCTTTTAATATAATATTGAGTTGTTGTTTTTTTAAATGGGGATTTTTTTAAATTCAAATTTATCATCAGATTATACATTTTACAGTAAATCATTCATGCTTGGGGGCGGATCTGACTCATACAAGGCTGACACTGCAAGAGAATAACAACTGATTTTTTATTTATTTTTTAATTGTGTGACCACCATAAAGATGCATCCAACCAGTCAATATGTAACTAATGGTAACTGTCTGTCTGTCTATCTGTCTTGTCTGTCTGTCTGTCTGTCTTGTCTGTCTGTCTGTCTGTCTTGTCTTGTCTTGTCTGTCTGTCTGTCTGTCTTGTCTGTCTGTCTTGTCTGTCTGTCTGTCTGTCTTGTCTCTCTGTCTGTCTTGTCTGTCTGTCTGTCTTGTCTGTCTTGTCTGTCTGTCTTGTCTTTCTGTCTCTCTGTCTGTCTGTCTGTCTGTCTTGTCTCTCTGTCTGTCTTGTCTGTCTGTCTGTCTGTCTTGTCTGTCTTGTCTCTCTGTCTCTCTCTGTCTGTCTTGTCTCTGTCTGTCTGTCTCTCTGTCTGTCTGTCTGTCTGTCTGTCTGTCTGTCTGTCTGTCTTGTCTCTCTGTCTGTCTCTCTCTCTGTCTGTCTGTCTTGTCTGTCTGTCTCTCTCTCTGTCTGTCTGTCTCTCTCTGTCTGTCTTGTCTCTGTCTGTCTGTCTCTCTGTCTGTCTGTCTGTCTGTCTGTCTGTCTGTCTTGTCTCTCTGTCTGTCTCTCTCTCTGTCTGTCTGTCTTGTCTGTCTGTCTCTCTCTCTGTCTGTCTGTCTTGTCTCTCTGTCAGTCTGTCGTACTGTTCTGTATCATTCTATCTATCGTTCTTTTATTGGCAGTCTGTGCTGTCGTTTCGTCTGTGCCATTCTAACATTCTATCTATCGTTATTTCTGTCGTTCTGTCTATTTATGTGTAGCTCTATCAGTCGTTCTGTCCTGTTCTATCTTTCATTCTGTCATATTGTTCTACCTATTGTTCAATCTATCATTCTAACATTCTGTATGTCATTCTCTCTAGCATTTTTCTTTCTATTTTGCACTTCATGTATAGTTCTATCATTCTATCTATTCTATATTGTTCTATCATTCTATCATTCTGTATATCATTTTATTAATCATTTGTTAGCTTTCGAACACTATAGTTCTATCTATTGTTCTATCATTCTTTTGTTCTGTCATTCTTCTGTCTATCATATCGTGCTGTCGTTCATTCTGTCTGTTCTGTCTTTTGATTTATCATTCTATTTTCTGTTCTATCATTTTTCTATCTCTCATTCTATTTTTTGTTCTATCATTCTGTCTGTCATTCTGTCTATTGAATATCTATCGTTCAATTTATCTATCATACTATCCTTAAGTCTATCTATCATTCTGTCTGTCGTTCTATCTATTGTTCTATCTATTTATCGTTGTCTTTTGGTTTATCGTTCTGTATATGTTCTATTGTTCAGTCTATCATATTGTTCTATCCTTCAGTCTATCTATCATTTTGTCCATTGTTTTATCTCTGGTTCTGTCTATCGGATCATTCTATATGTTGTTCTGTCTTTGATTCTGTTGTTCCATCCTTCTGTTTATCGTATGATTTGATCTACAGTATTATTCTATCATTCTGTCAATCATTCTGTCTTTATGTCCATCATCACAACTGATACAACGCAGTGATTTATGCTGGTCTAAACTTATGGCAGCATTAATACATGCTTATTCATCTGATACCATTTTTCCTATTTCCATGTATCCTATTTTTTCCATTTGAAAATTTTGTTTACATCTGGAACAGTTAGAGGACTGGATATAACAGCCGTTATGGATTCATAAATAAACTGTGATAACCAAAAGGTATAAATATAGCCTATGAATAAAACAACTGGACAACCACAGGAAGAGACGCGTTTTATCAATTTTAAAGCAACAAAGTGAGACGGTTGAAGTGGAAGAGAGAAAGAAAATGCAATAGCTGCGGGGTGAAGTAAAAATGATACAGACTAACGTGAGAAGGAATAGGAAATGGAGACAGAAAAGAAATAGGAATGGATTTGCTTTTCACTCAGAACATTAGAGGAAATGATGTCACCTGATGTCACAAGGCATAATAAAGCTGTTCAGCCACAACGCCAATTTGTTGGCCGACACAAAAGCTAATTAGCCATGGGTTCCCTGGGGAACTTCTAATGGGTTTTCAGAATAGCTTAGATAAATAATAAAAACATGATGTATTTTGCATGTTACATATGCATATGTTAATTATTTTTACAAAACAAGTCTCTTCAAATAATATTAACCACAGACCTTATTTTCCTGTCATGAATGACGCAGAGCTTTGAGCTTTTGTTGTGTTTTTTGTTAACACTTTACATTACAGTGTTCATGTTACATATATTGGACAATGAATCAAAATAATTACAACAGCAATGTGTAACTGCAAGCTGCTCCACAAACTAATTGCATATTAAGAACATGATGTTCATTAGTATTTCTCATTAATCACATAATTACTTACATGGTAACATGAACGCTGTTAAGTATGATTTTATTTTGTTTCTGCATTTTTTATTTTTATTTATTTTTTTTTTTTCATTTGTATGACTTGCTCTGTCTTTCTGCAAAAACAAACCACTCATCACACGGCCGAGTCCAATTCTAATGACAGGTGATGTGAGCGGTGCGAGGCCTGAGGTGTACAGGAGATCACGGGTCGCAGATGTGTGCCAGCGCTGAGTGTTTACAGAAGCACAGCAAACATAGGAAATGACAATCTAGTCTATCTATCATTACATCTCTCTCGCCTGGGGAGAAATCTGAATGGAGGGCATTGTTCTTTTCTGTGACACAGCAAAGGACAAATATTGCAGCACTACAGGCGGTCGCTCCCTTCACCCTGTTTGTCTTATTCGTAAGGTTTTCAATTAGGATGTAAAGTTCACATAGGGGCTTTACTTTAACTCGGTAAACCGGCCTAATTTGACTGCGACATTTGTTCTTAAGGCAAAAAGTAAGATGGTGGCCATAAATTCTCCATAAAGTAGCATGACATGAATGTATTAATCCACCAAACAGCAATCAAATCTGTAGCCGATATATAAATAGTGTTGAAAAACACATTTAAAAGGAAGAGTTCACCCAAAAATGACAATTCTGTCATCATTTGTTCCAAGCCTGTATGAGTTTCTTTCATCTGTTGAACTCAAAAGATGTTTTTCCTGGTCCCCATTGACTGCTATAATATGGAAAAATTTCTTACCCACATTCTTCAAAATATTTTATTTTGCATTCAGGAGAAGAAAAATATAGCCTACAAGAAAAAGAACATAAAAAAACTATGTTATGTATAACATTTAAAGGAACTGCATCTAAAATTAACTAGCCTAGAGGAAATTATTTCAATTAATAATACCTACAAGAAACTGCAAATATTGACATTTCTATTTATTTATGTTTTTATTATTATAATCCTCTTAAAATGTAAACAAGTATAAATACCAACATCAACACTGCATCAAGTTAGGTAGCATCGCTCACACTGGAACCTT
Source organism: Spinibarbus caldwelli (assembly GCA_039654775.1). NCBI lineage: Eukaryota > Metazoa > Chordata > Actinopteri > Cypriniformes > Cyprinidae > Spinibarbus > Spinibarbus caldwelli. The sequence continues at coordinate 27,517,369 of CM077240.1, forward strand.
ATTGGACCGATTAAGTCTTGTAACATGGACGAGCAGCAAATGGTCGTGAATGTTGAGAAACATTCAGATGTTCCCTCAAATTCCTAAACTAGGAAACCACTGGAGAGACTAAGAATCATCATGGATGTCTTGGAAAATATAAGGTATGTGCTCTTATTTTTTACACTCAGCAAGTCAGCAGGTGTTGACTACCTAGTCAAACGGGTCAAAGGAACTTTATCTCGGTGGTTGTGATTATGTTGCGGCACTGTGTCACACGAAATATAAGCTGTCATTCTGCTGCTTATTTTCAAATGTTACCCCAATATTACTCTTTCGCAAACATTGCGTTTATACTAGTGCTGTCAAACGATTAATCGCGATTAATTGCATCCAAATTAAAAGTTCTTGTTTACATAATATATGTGTTTTTACTGTGTATATTTATTATGTATATATGAAGACACACACATACAGCATATATTTTGAAAATATTTACATGTATTTGCATGTATATATTTATATTCATATAAATTATATCATATATAAATATATTTAATATATAAACATAAAATATTTTTCTTAAATATATACATGCATGTGTGTGTACTTACATACATAATAAATATACACAGTACATACACACATTATGTAAACAAAAACTTTTATTTTGGATGCGATTAATCGCGATTAATCGTTTGACAGCACTAGTTTATACATGTATACAATGCTTGAAACACTAGTTTTGCGTAGCAGTTTTGCAGATTTTGTTGTGAAAACCTGGCAACCCATAGTTTTCACCTAGACAGTGGCCATGGGGCTGAGATTAAAAGGGACTTGGGGGATAATGCCACTAAATTGGACAAAAAATGTTCCTGAACAATTAAACTAAATCTATTACGGTTGTCGCGAATAAAGTGAAAATGAAATAAAAGTTAATTGCAACATTAAATTTAGATATTCTTGTGCTGCATCATACTTCTTTTCATGCTTCTTTTGACCAATCACGCACGATTTTGTTGAGTTTAAGAATGCAATGGCCAATCAGAAGCGTTCAGATTAGTTATCGCTGAAAAACGCTCTGTGATTGAACTCTGAAATCTGCACTCTTGCGAATTGCCTTAGTTCCCCCTCCTCAGACTATAAGTTACACTTCACCACTAATTTATAGACCAATATTCTATGGATTTCTGTTAAGTATAGTTATTTTGTCCCACTTATGTTAAAGGCTTTTTGAATCATTACTCGGAGTGACAAGTTTTTAACCCTGAATCAACATTTTTATTCTATAGGGGTGATATGGTTTTGCATAGCAGTAGCTTTGTTTTTATTGTAATTTGAACACTTTATTTCAAAAGAGATGTTGTTTTTAATGAAATGAATCTTTTAAGATGTTTTTACAGATTTTTTTTTCAAGTTTTGAGAAACATCATAGGCCTAAGTGTGATCTGCACAGACAGTCATTCATGTGATATTGTGAAATGAGGCACTGTCTATGAAGAAAACATATTTTAGTGCAACATATTCATGTTATACAGTTTCCATAACTTATAACTCAAATCCACATTGTTAATATCTACCTGTTTCATGATAGCCTCTTTTGATCGGAGACAGACTTTCTGATTGATTGATTGGTTGACTGGTGACTGTGCTCCCACTCCTACCACTCCTCCATCTCCAGGGGTGTAGTTTTCACATTATCTTTTGGGAAAACTTGTTTCTGTTACATTTTTGTTTCCTCCCACTGGATTATTTTTTTAGGGAAGAACCACCAAAATTATCCCTGTAATTTTTTATTAAGAGCCTGGTTGTTATCATGCCAAATCATTCCAGAAATCATATGGAAATGAACGTTAGCTTCTCAGTGATGGATTTTTGTATGGCTATAAGGGCTTGTAGACATGCAAATATGTCTAACTGTAGTGTTTTGCTGGCAGTTCGGTAATCTGTGTATCATCGCACATTAAGTATGCACACTCTCCAGGGACTAAATGACGCAGGAGGTGAAGATGAAAGGGGAAGATGAGAGGCTTGTCAGAGTGGCTGTGCTGGCAAACGGTTGTCAGCAGGAACACGGCTGTGGGAACCGCTGCTCCTGCTGTCTGGCCTGCTGCGTGACACGCTGGACTTTGTTCATGAATGTTTTCGCTGCCTGCAAGAAAAAAGATCAGTCTCTTTCTGATATTAACCTCCCAGACATGGATCTTAGTTCTGAACTTCAATTCTGAAACCCCATTAAAACATATTGCTCAATCATTCAGGTCATAGAATTCATTGTCTGCACGCTTCAGAATACATATGATTTGTTTTATATCACTTTTTTATGTTTTATTTATTAGTGGTGCTTGCTAAGGCTAATGTGTATGGAAGCCCATTTCTGCCACGGAATACAAAAAATTTAAAAAGTTAACTGAAGCTTTCTCACAAAATCTGACTTTCTTCCCCCTTAGTTTATATCTCACAATTCAGATTTTTTTTTCTTCTTTTTTCAGAATTACAAGATATAAACCGAGATATCCGACTTACTTTCTTGCAATTCCAAATTTACATTATGAGATTAGGGGATTGTTTAAAGAATTAATTTAGATTTTAAACTTTAGTGTGTAACTAGCCCTACACTATTTTCCTTGCTTATTGAATGTATGATTTTCACCTGACAGATATCATGCAAAAAGTCACATGATGAGAATATTATAGGCCAAGTATCTGTGCATGTATTTTATGCAAATGTTGAGATGTTGCATAAATAATTCTTATTTTAAAATCAAGATGCAAATAAAATTAAAAACTGAAATAACTGGAATGTTTATTATTATTAATATTATTATTATTATTTCTTTATTTTTTAAGATGACATGCCCATAAACTAGAGTATAAACTTCTTAGCTACAAGTCATGTGACTGAATAATTCTCTCAGACAATTGGCTAATATCCCCACTGCATTATTAGCATTACTATTGTAATATTCTATTGAATAAAATTCCTACAGTAGCTTCAACCTCCACTTTTATTTTGGTGACTTTATTATTATTTATTTTTGCAATATTTTTAGCATTAATGAAGTTGCAGCTTTTATGAAAACATGAAATACGGTGGTTGTGTGTTATTTATTTTTTAAAACTTTTTTTTTTTTTTTTTGTGGGTGTGTTTGCTGAGTGAAAAGGAACATACTGTATGAAGCAGAATCATTACTTTACTTCTATAGTCCCTAAAATCAAAACCAACATTTTAACCTATTTGGGGGGGTTTTAGTTCATCATACTCCTTTTAGCAAGGTTCTTTCCCCCTCTTGCTGTGCATGAAATAAACTCGCACCTTGAGAATCAATAAGGAATGGCTTGAAGTGATGGAAACACACAGGAAGCCACACAAGCTGTGGACATTTAATTCTCATCCAGCTCAGAGCCATGACACCGCTGACCCTCATATACAGACCCTCAGTACATCTCTGTGACCTCACTCAAGGACATCCTGTGTTGGGCTTTAGGACACACTGCTAATTTTAATGTGAAACCATATAATCAGACCCCCTGCCTATGACCCAGCTGCCATCTCAAATCAAAGTCAGCTCTGTCATTTCATGAAAAATTTCCATCTAGCCTAAAATAATAACAGGAAACGCCTCCAAAAAGATGTGATTTATTTCTCTGGTCTCATAATAGGTTAAAATTGCTGGTCTCAAGGCTCGGGGCTGTCAGAGAGCTCCGGCATTGTCAGTAAAAATGATATGAGGTGAAAGCATGTGATGAACTGTAGGGTTCATTGTGAATAAGAATTCATTTGTTCCCCTGAACTGCCTGTTGGACACAAACTTCAGCCTTCTGATTGGTTGACTTCTTCTTTAGTTTGAATTAACCTTTAGCGAGCGATCTGTCCCCATCACTGTTTTTCACAATGGCGGTTAATGTCATCCTCTCTAATGCCAAAGCTGCTCGCAGAATAATGAACATGAAGTGTGGAGTTTCTAAATCATGCATGCATACGATGTCACGCCAGGGCCGCCCAGTGACCTTTCTGAAGAGTCCAAAGTAAGCATCTAATTGAAAACCCCCTTTTTTACCTAATCATCAAGTTGATGAGTGTAATATCTTTTATTCAGCCTTTCGATGGGTCACAAGCACAAATGCCCTCAACTGTCTAGAGTGATTCAGAACGCTAGTAGCTTTCTCTGGACCTCTTCTCTATATATAGGCCTGCTACTATTACTTTCCCATTTAGCTGACACATTTTATATAGAACAACTTGACCTGCACTTATTGTAGGAACAATACAGGACTATGGCCAGTATAGGAGCTTTTTAGGTCAGTCATGTTTTGCAATGTTGTAATGATGTAATGTTTTGCATCAAATTTTATCATATTCCAACACAACCATGTTTAATTAAATTGATGTAATTAGCTGGATCAATTACATTTGCTCTTTATTTTTTTATCTTGTAAAATTCTAAAACTCTCTCTCTTTATCTCTCTTTAAAATACGAAATAATAAAATATAAATAAAATAAAACTATAGTAATATAATAATGATAATAATAATAATAAACATTTTTTTCAATTAAAATACTTCATATATATATATATATATATATATATATATATATATATATATATATATACAGAATGAAATATATTATTTAAATATATAAATATCTAATAATAGAAATATTGTTTCTGGTTGGCCACTGTGTGAATTCGCGCTCTGCTGCTGTGAACAGTAAACCCCACCTACTTTGATTTGATTGGTTGTCTCAGTTATTTTGACATTTACGAGTGCTGTTAGACCACTGAGGCACTGATCTCAAGTGCCTCGTATGCACAGCGGTCACGTGCATCTGTAGATTAGCACAAGTTCATTCTCACACTTTAATAGTATTTATAGCTCGGTATGCAGATTCTATCCATCTATCTACTGAAATACTGAAATCTCCTGAAAGTGACATGTGGCCAAGTATGGTAACCCATACTTGGAATTAGTGCTCTGCATTTAACCTATCCTAAGTGCACACACACAGCAGTGAACACACACACACACCGTGAACACACACCCGGAGCAGTGGGCAGCCATTTATGTTGCGGCACCCGGGGAGCAGTTGGGGGTTCGGTACCTTGCTCAAGGGCACCTCAGTCATGGTACTGAGCGTGGGAGAGAGCGCTGGACATTCACTCCCCCCACATACAATTCCTGCCGGACCTGAGTTACGAGTCTGACTCTCTGACCATTAGGCCACGACTTCCCCCGGTGGTTAAGTGTGATTGGACTTTGCAGTCATTATTTTTCCAAGTGCATGTGGTAACGCTAATAGTGTAAAAATTACACACTTCACCTTTGACCTTTATTGGATAGAATCCTTCTTACAGTACATGAATAGTCATGACTTAGACATATCAGATATAGCATTGTACTGTGTGGCTTTAAATTGCTGTAGGAGCTAACAGCCATGTTTTTATCTTTATGTCTGAGAGCCTTATATATTTTACAGTGTGAAAGCTGACTTCAGTTGAACTTTGACCTTAAATTGGAGGCCACCAGGATGCCAAGCTTCCTGTCCGAATGTAATTACCATGCCAACATCACCTAGCAGGCCGCCCTGATTGGGTCTTTGTGCCAGTGCCAATTATGAAGACAAATTACCGCTTGTCTGTGCAGTAATGGTACATAATCACAGACCACCAATGACCAGCTAATATCACTTTGCTTTTTAAAGCTTTAGTCGGAAACAGTCATACATGTACAGCAACCTTTTTCTAGCTATAAATCTGATGGAACTATTTAAAGGCTCGGAAAATGTAGTAAAAATAACTAAACGGTCTTAAAGCCTGTTCATTTGTGTGATACAAAAATATACTGACATTGTCACCACCATGATCTTTCTCTAATTGTTGTTGTCCCTGTGCGTGCGCTTCTCGTTCATGATGAACTGCTTAGTTCATGATACATAAAAAAGGATGGAAAGACAGAGGAATCAAATTAAAAAGGACAGCTGAGCATGACAATGTGTCTGTATTTACACAAACACGCTTGCATGCTGTGCCAAAGCTATTTGTTTTCCATTTTAAAGCTGATTAAATCATGTAATGTGAATTAAGGGAAATTAGGGGGGAAAAACACTGAAAATGTGCCAAAACCTTCCCCTTATCTCAGGGTCAGCAGTATATTTGTAAAGTGAGTGCTGAGACTTACTGTAAATGTTGAGGGGGGGAAATGCTATTTTAGAATGGGAGACTGGAGTGAGGGGTCAGATTTGGAGGGAATTTGTGGTGATCGTACAAAAAAAAAATCGTAAATTATTATTTATTTTTTTAATTTGAGTATGATTTTAGTTGGATAACTGTAATGTTTGTAAAGCTGCTGATTGTGATTGTAATAAATTTGACTTTCAACTAGTTTTGTCCCCCACAGCATCCACAGTAAGGCTAAAACCAAACCAGAAATGTGTTAACTCATATTCAGCTAGATATCATTTAGCATTATCATTAACAGGCTGGCAGTGTGAAATGTGAATCTACACTTCTCGCTCTGTCCCTTCTGGGAAAGATGGACGTGTGTCTTTGTGATTGTAATTGAACTGTTTTCGCAACTGCTAGCAGCGGTTTGTTGACTGAGAAGAAGTGATTTTGTCACAGCTGACGATCCACTTTTTCACCACAGCGAGTGGCAGAGGATCATGGAGTTCATCGTATCAGTGTTCATTTAGTAGTTAAGCTTGATTGTTTACGATAATAATTACACTTGCCTAGAAGCTTTTTAAGCCCGTTTGTTCAAGTTTTGTGATTTGGAAACCTGCATCTTCTATATTCAAGTGCTGTCGCTTCAAAATAGCCTCCATCATGGAGTATAGAAACCAATGCGTAATGCATTATTCACACAGGCCCGATTACGCTGAGTCTAGCATACCTAAGTCATATTAAAGTTGATGGTCATCTATTTGACCATGTTTGAAAACTAATTGGCTCATGTAATTAGTCCCACTTGAATCATAAGCATATTCATCAAAGCTCACTGATTCTCAGGATCTTTAGAAAAGCATCAGATAGCCGAAGCGTGGGCTCAAAGAGCATGTCAGCTCACAGCCTTTTTGAAACTCAAGATGGGATTGTGTAGCGAGGTTTAAGCTCACTTTAGTGAAGGATTGCTTTGAGAATTATGTTTGGTAGAAAAGAGTGATGCTAATTTCTGTACGGACTTAAGAAAGGACTCTTGATGTCATGGATCAAACTTGATGTGGGAAGAAAGGAAATAGATCAGAATGAATAACATGATTTGATATCTCTCGCTTTCTTCTTATTCTTCTGGCTGCAGTAAATACAAGTAACTTGAATGGTAAAAAAGATAAGTGGAAAATGGTGAACGTAACTAAGTAAACAAAAACGTGCCTTAACTTGTGAAATGGCAGGGTTGAATTGTTCTAATAGGATATTACATTACTGCTGCCCTTTAAAAAAGAATTAAACAAATGTTGTTCTCATGAGATATTCTGCGTGGAAAGCAAGCTCAGGAACAAATTACTTAATCCAAAGGCTTTCGAGAAAGAAAAGCATTGCTTTTGCCGCACTGCGCTCTCCATAACCCACTGTCACGAATGGATGAAGTTCACACTCTCAGCACAAACTTTTGATTACTTTCTGTAAGGTGTTTAAAACTTTAATCAGTTCTAGAAAATAAGGAACTGACTGCAGGGTTGATAAAATGTAGCTTAAATTCGACAAAGTGCTAGGTTTCTTTTGCCGTCAGTCTTTATTTTACCAGAGGTTTGAATCTGGAATGTTCTGGTTGCTGGTTTTACATGGTTTTAGCTGATAATTTACGGTCTTAAGCAAGATTAAGCAAAATTTTTGGTCTGTTACAACCAGGATGTTGAATTGCAATTCAAAGATTACCAGTCACACAAAAGTTTTGCGCTAAATAAATTACAGAATATTTGCAAATTATGCTTTATTATTATTATTATTATTATTATTATTCCCTGATATGTAGAAAAATTAGTTAAGTAAATAAGAGTGTTCTACATAGCAAACAGTTTATTCTTCTATCATTAATTAAATATTATATTATATTATGTTATATTATATTATATTATATTACATTATATTATATTATATTATATCATATTATATTATATTCACATTTCTAAAAGTAGAATTTCAGGCATTTATTAAAATATCAAAATATCATCTATATTTTTAGGATAACGTATATAGATAATTGATAATAATATCTGAAATGCATTATTTAAAATTACTATTTCAATAGGGTTTTTTTTATTTTTTTATTTTTTTTTAAATTTCAGAAATATCCTATAAATAAATACAATAGTGTCTGAAAATGCAAAGTTAATCTTATTGAATACACTTCTAAAAGCCATTGGCTTCCAAACTTAATTTGACTTAATTTGAGGTGAGTCAGCATTCACATCAATGAGGTAACAGGTGTACAAAAAATATGCTTTAACTGATCCATGAAAAGAAACATCAACAAATATATTCATATATCTTCATATAATCATTGCATTATATTAGGTTGCTCAATTAAAGGAAAAATTAAAAGGAAAGAAACGGTATGAAGAAATTCAACTCAATCTAGGACAAGGTCACGGTGATCGGCAACTGTTTAAAATTCTGCTTCTAGCTGTTTTGTCTCACTTTCTTACTGTGAGTCTCACACTCAAGGGATCAGCTCGGAGACAGCGTATAATGAGGTATGAAGCAGGCAGACTGTTCCATATACACGTAGCCATAAAACCCGACCACTTCCACATCTAATGCATTCGGCGGACACTCGCTGCGATTTTCAGCCGGAGAAAGTTTCAGGCGGTCTGATGATGACATTTCTGTGACATTCTGCCACTCGTCTCCTCCCGAGACCTCCCGGTACACAGAAAAGTGGGTTAATGCTAATATCAGAGAGTGATCTGATGAAACCAAGAAAGCTAACTGTGAAAGTGGGTCGTGAAGTGCTGATATTGATGATGTTCTCCGGGTTTTTAAGGTTAGGCATTTGGGTTTTTAAATCAGGAGTAGTTTGATGCACCAGATGCACTTTCTGTGTTGGGACGCCAAGAGACTGAACACTTGAAGGTGGGACTTCAAACCGTATGCAGAAGAAGAGCAATAGTCTGTGATCTTGACCCAATAATTTGTTCCCTGGCCCAAAGTACAGGTCTGGAACTTTGTTATGACAGTCCACATCTAGATATTTGCAGCCAAACAATGCAACAAACTTATGAAGTGTCCAACACTTCTTTTAGCAATTAGCAATATCTCACTACTTAAGACTTTAATGATTTTTAAGGATTTCTCAAGGGGCCTCGCTCATGTGGGCAGCGGCTGTCATGGGATACTGCAACTTGAGATGTTTTAAATAACCATGTGATGATAGAGGCATATTCAGTTGCAACCACCAAATAAAATTAATTTGTTATGTACTTGTAATTTGTTACTCTCCAGCATGACCGTCTCCATGACAACTTGAGATTTAATTAATATCTGTTGATGGCTCAACAGCGCAGAGTCAGTCGAATGAGCAAGCTCACAATGATCGCCTTGCTCCAGTCACACATGAAGGTTTGTGTTTGTCGTCAGGGAAGCAGACAAACGCAGGTGAGATCTCTCAAAAAGGCGGAAGAGAGAAATTGAGACTAATAATGATGTTAATGAAGGAGAAATGACCAGAAGAACTCATACTGACACGTCTGAATGTTGAGAGTTAAGTTAAAAAATCAGTAAAGGCGTTTGGATTACAATCCTACAACTAATTAAAATTACTGGAATAGACTTCCCTATTTTTTTATTACAAGATTATTTATACACAGTCATACCTCAGATAAGTGGAATTGAAAGTTTGGTGCCCAGGGTATTATCATTAACTAAAACACACACACACACACACACACACACAAATAATACATATTACTTGAAATAAAAACTTAAATATATGAACTTATTTTATTTCATCTAGTTGCCAATGTAAGATTTATCATATTCGTGAGATACTAAAATACTAAATATTTTACTTATAAACTAAGTATTAAAATAATTACATTTAAAAAAATAAAACTTAATAACTATATAATGTATATACTAAAAACATATATAGTCACCTTACCTAATTATTATTCACAAGCAAAAACATTCATTTAATTCACATTTAATATTAAATATTAAAAAATATAGTGCATTTGATGACTTTTTCTCTACATGATGCAAATGTAGTCCTGTTGTATGCATTAATACAAAATAACATATTGGTGGTAACACTGTACAGTAAGGTGCTATTCTATATCTTTAGTTAGTGCATTAGATATTATTACCTAAAAACATCAACTCTTTTTAATATAACATTAATACAGCTTCACATTTTAGGAATTGATTATATTAATGTTAACTAAAATTAACAAATGTTGTAAAGGTATTAGTTTCAATGCAGAAACTAATATTAATAACTGGAATCTCATTGAAAAGTGTTACCTATTTGTTCCCAAAATAATATTATTCTATAAAATCTTTAACTTTGAAATGTGTTACTCCCAACACTCTACAATTAATAAATCTAAACTCAGATACAGATCGGCAGGTGTGAGCTGGTGTACCTGTCTTTTTCGCAGTTGAAGTTCAAGTCCTGTAGAAAGATGGAAAGAATCGAACCTCATCAGTCATCCAGCAAATATTGTATCATATTTATCTAATGAGTCAGGCAGTGCCTCACCTGTCCCACCTCCCCATCACTCACGAAGTGTCGCATCCATTTTAAATCACTCTGAATTCACTTTACAGCTGATATTATTCTTCATTTTTCAACTTTTATGATCCACTGCACCAGGCTCTGCTCCTGCCCTCAAACGTCTTCCTATCTGGTCAATAAAACCGTCCAGTTGCATAAATATACTGGCTTATCTTCTGCCATAATGTACGAAATGACTCAAGCCCATGACGGGACAGGTAATTCATCATTATTAAAAGATTTGGTTCGATTTTGTCAATGCACAATGTTACTGTTAAAGATAATGTTGGTGCCGTGACCCGAGTCCAATGTAATGCGCTTCTAAGAGGCTCAGTTTCTTATTCCCTGTCAAACAAACTGATATTGACAAGAGCGGAGCGATAGGAGAAAGATTGTCATTGTTAGGGTGAGATTTAATCTTGTTCATCATCACTCCAGAGCAAAAGTGTCTTCTGGCATGATAGAACTGTCTCTCAATCTCTGAAGCGCAGCAATGTGGCATCCTATGAACCTGCCAGACCCAGACCGACTGGCCTTGTCAGCGTTCACAGAGCCAATCACTTTAAAGTGGCGCCAATCGGGTTTGTCAGCAAAGACGCTACAAAAGCTGCATGCAAATCGGAGACTCAGAGGGCAGGATTTACTCAAGACTTTCTAATAATCCATCCAATGTGTCAGAAATGCAGCTCAGGAAGCTAAAGTCCCTTGAGGATGGCTGGTGAGGAATAAAAGTGTCTGAGGAACTCAAGGCTGTGAGGGGGGAGGGGGGTCTTGTAGAACAGAGAGAGAAATAGCAGCAAGGTCATAATAAAATGATAAACATTACAGAAGGCCGCTAAAAGGAACCACATTCACTTCACAGCATTATTAACTTTATACAGCATGCCACAACTGTTGCACACCAACAGCAGAAGAGTCAACAGCAGCCTCAAAAAAATGTGCAAACATACTTGATGTATGAATGTCATTGCATTTATAACAACATATCAAAAAAGTTGCATTTTATTAAAATAGAAGGCATTTTATTAACAAACACAAGCACTGTTTTTTATGCAAAAAATGTACAAAAGGATAAAACAATAGACTCTAAATTTTGACACTTCCTTCTCCAACTTTAATTTCCCATAAAATGCTCCTGAAAATGAGCATACACTACAGTTAAAATTTATTATGCTCATTAAGGCTGCATTTATTGGTAGTGTATATGTATTTTTAAAAATGTTCATATATTATCAAAATCTTATAAAAATATGCTCATAAAATAAAGATATTTCTGAGGAAAGCTAGCCGCATTTGTTTGCAGACAAAATGGTTCAATATTTGTTCAAGTATTTCTTGTTTTCATAATCTAGTTTTCCATAGAACTCTGGAATATATACTGTATATTAACGCATGTGTAGAGTTCATGTCTAAATATGTCTGTAGATCTAACATGCTCTCTACATCACAACATGTTTAATCTTTTATATGCTTTTAGGGTGTTGGAAAACTGAAATGTTTCCTGATGATTTCTCCCCTTTTTTTAGTGGCCAAACACAGAAGGTGCGATGGCACCTATTGTATCCGTTGGCGTTCTTTTTCTTCTTCTGCTCTTGAGTCTATGGCTGCATCCGAAAACTTAGGCAGCTGACTTGCTGCCTCGCTGCCTTATGAGGCAATGACTTTGCAGGCAGCGTTTTTACATGAAGGCACCTCACGAAACTGATTTCGGGCAGGTTTCCGAGGCAGCGTAACGGTTTAATGATCTACAACAAAACAGAACGAGTTTTGGTGATAACTAAACAAATATTTAATTACTATAATACTAATTTCTTGCTAGAAATAACATCAAAAGTGCAAAAAGTTAATCAGAAATATACATTTACACACAAACTAACCACCAAACACAACTTTCAGACGCCATCTTTATTTTTTAGCTCAACCAGCACAGAATGGAATGCACAGGATTGTGGGATATCAAAGGCAGCGAAGGATACATCTATGCTGCCTTCAAAAATCGATCAGAAGAAGGTATCTCATGAGACATGAAGTGAAGCTAACTTTGGATTCGGACGTGCCTTGATGCCTTCCTGCCTTGAAATGCTGCCTCTGAAGCATTCCAACATGCCCACATGCGACAAACCTTTGCAGGTGTTTTGAGTTGATTAGCTGATTGGCATGTCACCATATTCTAATTTGTTGAGATAGTGAATTGGTGGGTTTTTGTTAAATGTGAGCCAAAATCATCACAATTAAAAGAACCAAAGACTTAAACTACTTCAGTCTGTGTGCACTGATTTTATTTAATACACGAGTTTCACAATTTGAGTTGAATTACTGAAATAAATGAACTTTTCCACGACATTCTAATTTATTGAGATGCACCTGTATGTATGGGCACACTCTGAGGAGCCACAAAAAATTGGCAAGATTGTGCCTCTCGTTGACGCTATAATTGAACAACACATAAAATTGCCAATGACTACAATAGAAAATTATGATTTAAAATGCTATATTTTATGAATGCATTGGAATAGCATTACAAAACTCAATATGTGTCATTAGCACTATGCCCTGAAGGGACTCAAAATGTTTCAAGACAGCGCCACCTTGTGTTAGAAAATTATAGTGAAATTTAAAATAAATGCTAATAGCTTTATATGAATTTTGCCTATTGCAATGACACCGGTATTAATAGACTCCTTCTGTCATGGTAAGAACATAGATACCAATTTTGCCATAATTGGATGAATTTCCTGTCCGAAATTTTGATTTATGCTGAAAACCTACTTTTTCGAACTCCTCCTACACCGTTTGTCCGATTTTCACCAAATTTGACTCAGATCATCTTCAGACCAAGCTGGCAAGTTATGGATTTCATGTCGATATATGAAATGGTTTTCATTTAGCACATCAACGAATTTGCTGGAAAGATGCCAAACTGCATCTGAGGCTGTATCTCTGCAAAGCTTTTACATATTTACACCAAACTTTGTATGTGCCATTGTCACCTCACTCTGACCACGCCACATCAATTTGGTAACAGTGCCACCTATTGGTCAATAGTAAGAAACCATTCACTAACCATTCATTATGAAATTTAATTGCATTAGCCTATTGTAAGGAAACTGGTCTCAATATATTCCTTGAGTCATGCCGACAACATACATACCAATTATGCCGTAGAAAGCCGAACTTCCTGTCTGCCATTTTTATTTATGCTGAAAACTCCTCCTCAACCGTTGGTCCGATTTTCACCAAAATCGAGTCAGATCATCTTCAGACTGTGCTGACAAAACGTTATGGATTTTGTGTTGATAGATGAAACCATTTTCGTACAGCGCCACTACAAATTTTAGGCATGGTGCCAAAATGACTGAGTCTGTATCTCTGCAAAGCTTTGACATAATGACAACAAACTTTGTGTGTGCCATTGTCACCTCACACAGAACTCACCAAAATGATTTGATTACAGCACCACCTGTTGGTCAAAAGTAATAAGCCATTTAATCATATTACTAGAGGTTGTATTTATGATTTTTTTAAGCCATTTCAATTACAGTCATCCTAAAATTGCTTTTATTACTCATTATTGCATTTGGTCTGATGCTCCACGCCATGCTTAGCTCCTCATTTTGCCTTTGGAGTGCTTGGCCCCATAATTGCTGCTTGCAGCTATATTTTATACAGTTGATCCTCTTTTATAACACTTTTATGTAATAATTAAGTCAGTCAGATAAGTTTGATGTTGTAACATGAGCTAGTTCAGATATGTTTTCACCAACATGGTCAAAATACCATGGGATTTATTGAATTTCTTTATCTCCAGAAACTTTTCAGTTTTATGCATGCGTGCACAGTCCCAACAGATCTAGTTCATGTGATCGTATGCATTTATTTTGTATGCCAACTCCTCAGGGATGATGTTTTGAGTGCTGAAAATCTCTGCCAGTAGCACTCAATGGTGTTTATCCCACTAGTACTGAGACTCGATAAACAGCGTCTCTGTGCTTGTCCTTGGTGTTTCAACACACGGTGAGCTGTTAACCTGTCCCAGTAAATTCGCTCCTGTGTTCCCTCGCCTGCCACTTAGTCCTCACTCCAGAGCTCTGCGCCCATCTGTTCTGTTTTTTTTTTTTTTTCTCCAGCTTCAGTCGGTGTCACTGCCCGCCTCTAGCCCAATACTTTCATTAAACAAGTCATTTATGGCAACTTGCAGAGGTGATGAGGGATGCAATCTGGACACCCCAGAGCTTGTATGCCACCATTACAGATTATTACATCGACAGCACGTTCACAACTTGGGATTATGGGTGAGCAGATCACTCAAAGCGTGCCTTCACTTTGATCAATGTCTGTAATAAAACCCCTGCGCCCTGAGTAAATAAACTTCTCTCGATGAAGTCGTCAAATAAACTGTGTTCAGTAGAAATCTAATAAACCCATATTTCAAGCTCATGCATCAACATTAAACAGGGACTCGTACACACTCGAGATGGAGGTGTGAATATGAATGATGATGAATACTGTAGCAGAAAAACGGAGACTGAGCGGTGATGGACAGATATAATCAGAACACTAGGACTGTAGCACTATAAATGTCAGTGTTGGTGTAAAAGACTGGTAACAATGATGCTGTTTATAGACATTCATACTGGATTCCTGTACTGTTTATTCATCTGCTGTTTGAGCACTCATGCAGACATACAGTCAACATCCAGTAGAATTTTCAAATTTGTGTTTTGTAAAAATGTTAATCAGGAGCATGACTAGGCTGTCATTTTACAATAAAGCCTTGTTTCTTTCTTTCTTTCTTTCTTTCTTTCTTTCTTAGTTCTGATCTGTGATGTCGTGGGCCATTTCATGCTTTTAAGAGCCCTCCAAAAAGGAATCTGCCACTGGTAAAAGGGGGTGGATCTGTTTTATATTTTATTTTATTTTTAAGCCAGTCTGAAAGCTGTGTGCCTGTCAGTTATTTTAGGTGTATGGGATTGTGACTTGGCATTGGATGCATGACTTTGGATGAAAGGCAAAATTTAGCCAAATAAATTTGATTTTAGTTGCTGAAAGTGCTATGCTGTGTAATTTTTGTGCAATTTTGTATTTTTTATTTATTTATTTATTTTATAATTTTGAGATGTTGCAGTTTAAATGCAGAGATTATAAATAAGTGATAAGTAATTATTATTTTTTTGCAATTCCATTTGGTAATGCTGGTGGTACAGAAATTATACAGCTTTGATGACGGAAATATACACTATTGTTCAAAAAATTTGGGGTCAGTAAAAAATTTTGGTAACACTTTCTATGAAGCCCATATTTATTATACATTATAAGAGTATTCATAAGGCATTATAATGAATGCATAATGCATTATAAAAAAAAAAAAAAACTTATAATATGTTATATCATCTTATGAATATTCATAAGAACAGTTTTAATGTATTATAATATTTACTTATTTGTGGTTATAGCTTTTAAGAGTATGATGATTCATAACACACAGTGAACACGTTGCATCCACTTAAGTTACAATAGATTATATTTCTCATAATTATAATGTATTATAAGTCTCATATCTTGCCTCCTTTCTTATGCTACTTAACTTAAAGCCATCAATGACCACTTATAAGTATAGTAATAATAATAGTATTTTTTTCTCTCTCTCAAACAGCCATAAGATCAGATATCAGATCAGATGAATGTGTAATATGACACATTTGCTTTGAACTATTTTTATTTTAATATCAATTTCATTATTTTGATGGTACCATTTAGACAGCTGTTGTTAAGTAACTGTGCAACTACATCAACTAGCAGTCATTTGAGTATTAGTAGTATGTCTGCTAAATATATGCTAATACTTTATTTTGATGGTTCCCCAACAGACAAACTGACTATAAGTAACTTTGCAAGTATGTCAACATTATACCTACCCTAACCTTAACCTAAGCCTACTAATACTCTAATGAGAGTTAGTTGACATGTTGCAAAGTTGCTTATAGTCAATACTCTAAGGGGACCATAAAAATAAAATGTAACCTAACATATAAACATTGCATTTTTTTTTCCGTTGAAATTATTAATTAGCTCACATCAAAATTAATATTAGCCTCACAGGGAACACTCAAATAACACTCCACACCTAACCACTTACAAGATGGTACTGTAGTAAGATACTATGCAGATCTTAAATAATGTCAAGATATATAGTCCATTATAAATGTAAAAGTAGATTTAATATGGTGTTCATTGTGTTATAAATAATCATAATCTTAAAAGTTATAACCACAAATGCATAAGCATTATAATGTATTATAATTGTTGTTATGATTATTTATAAGACTATATAACATATTATAATGTTTTTTTGTAATGCTTTATGCATTTATTATAATGCCTTAAGAATACCCTTATAATGTATTATAAATATGGGCTTCATGGAAAGTGTTACCAAATTTTTTCATTAATACTTTTTTAATTAATATTTTAATTCAGCAAGAATGTATAAAATTGATTGAAATTGACAAAAAATAAATTAATTAATAAATTTAAAAAAAATCTATTTTAAATAAACACTGTTTTTTTCTGTCAAAGAATCCTGAAGATAAATATCATGGTTTCCACAAAATATAAAGTATATCAAAATATAAAAATATTAAACCAAGTGGCAACTGCGAACAAATGCTTAACTTTTCTGAGCTAATTTTTTTTTTTTTTCTGGAAAGTCATACAACTATTCAAGTGTGTGTGTGTGTGTGTGTGTGTGTGTGTGTGCTTGTTTATGCTACATTAAATGTGCCAAAAGACTGTTACAAGATGATGTTGCAAAAGATTTTGATTTTAAAGAAATACTTTCTATTCATCAAAGAATCCTGAAAACGGTTTCCACAAAAGCATTAAGCAGCACAACCCTTCTCATTGATAATAATAAGAAATTTTTCCTGAGCACCAAATCAGCATATTAGAATGATTTCTGAAGGATCATGTGACACTGAAGACTGTAATATAATGGAGCAATTAAAATTGATATTATGATATGATATTATATAATGACATTGATAATATATAATATTATTGTTTTTGCTGTGTTTTTGTTTACATAAACAGCCTTGGTGACCATGCATAAGAGACTTTAAAACATTAAAGGTCTTACCAACCCCAAACTTTTGACATTAAATGTATTATTGAACACAGACATTATAGCCATAGAAGAGCATCAGCTCTCCAGCTCAGTGCAAATCTGTGTTGGTCTGTAGCATGTTATATTTATTATACACGCTAAAGTGAAGACACATCTACAGGTCTCCTCATAAGTCCATTGAATGTGTCACCAGGGTGAACACAGCCAGACCTGAAATGAAGACTACAGGCTTCTTTAATGAACAATAAAAGAGGTCTATTAAGCTTAATTGCCTTGGACTATTACAATAAGTGTTGTTATAAACTACCATACCTGCAAACCTGTTTCTAGGCTAGCGGTTAGCATCTTTTACGGCTACTTACTGCTGTTGCTCTGTATTTAAAAGCCTGGCACAGTAGATCATGCACCAGAAGTATCAGGAGACACTTTTGAAAAGGGCATTTCACAGCAATTACCCTGCTCATTTGAAAGGATTTATCTGAAGTCAGCAAACTGTAACTGCTGTAGGCAGAGAGCTTCATCTTCGCGCTTTTACCTCCGAGTATAACATGAACACCGAGTTCAGACGCTACAGAAGTTGAGCAACGTGGCGAATGACAAATTTTATTACGCTGCAACCTTGCCGCATAGATGAGTATATCCGATCGTAAGGGAGGCAGAAACAAATAAAATTGCAAACTGAAACTTGAGATGCGCTTCATCTGTGAATAAAAGGAAAGGTGTGTAATGAAAAGTTGCTGGTGTTTGCTCAAATTTCCAAAGCTTGCTGTGTCCAGAGAGGCCAGCCGAGGTTATTTTATTGCTTTGGCTTATATTGCTTCTATTGATTTGTTTTTTGGGGTGGCTCTTAAATACAAAATGTAGCGTAACTGAGATAAAAATCGATTTCCTTCACAACTGGACAGATATCTTTTTTGGCTGCGTTGCAGCACACACATAATGTTAGGAAATAAACTCAACAAACACATCTGGAAGTTTGCTCTGTCCCATTTGAGAACGGGGAATACTTACCAAACTTTATTTTACCATGGAAAATGCATTCAGACACAGCTAAATTTTTACTTTCTGTGAAGAAAATGTTGTGCTTGTCTGTGCAAAATCTGCTAGGGTGTCATGGGTGGTTGCTAAAGTTTGTTATGCAATATCTAGTGTGTGCTTGGGAGTTACTAGGAAATTGATAAATGGTTGCTGAGGCGTTTTGGCTTATATTCTGACTCATGTTCCTCTTTGGCTCTGTTTACGCCTGTTATTAAAGGGGTCATTAACTGCCTTTTTTATTATTTTGTACTGTTTTCTGAGGTCCACTTATAATGTTATCAAGATTTTTACATTAAAAAAACATCATAATTTAGAAGTAATAGGCTATTTTCTGTCCTGTTTTTAACCCCCCTCATCAGAATGCTCAGTTTGAAAAGGCATGGCGGATTGTAGACTCAGAAGTAAATGCCCACTGATATGATTGGCTAATAGTTGTGTATGTTTGACAGTCTATGTCCTCCACAGATTTTTTCATTGCTGTGATTTAGGTTAAAAATGCATAAATACATATCAAACAATCTGTAATAAGACAAAGCAATTGTTACCACGTAATGAAAACATTACTGTCGGATTCCAAATTATTCGGCACAGAATCGTCTTTTAGTTTCAATCTTTCTGAAAATCCTGTGTCGAATTGTGCCTTGTTTGTAAACGAATCTGCGGTGAGGTGAACAAAATTCTTACTGACGCAGTCTGGCACTTCACTGAAAATAAAGTTCACCAAATAAAGTTTATCATTTGGTTTCTGCATAGAACATTTTGCCGCTCTTGTCAATTACCTGCTTTGTGCATGAATCGGTGGGCGGGGCTAAAAAGGCAGTGCTGTAGAAGCTGGCACTGATCTTCTGCGGAGATGCCGCACTATTTAGCCACACGTCATAAAGTGGATGGGCCCTTTCTGATCCTTTTATCTAATATTGTGAAATAAACTTGCACAATTTACATAAGAAAGAAAAAGAAGACAACGGAAAATGACAGGAATCATTTCTGCTGTGATAGCCACAAAACTATTCAACACTGTCGGTTTGTTTTAGAATCATCAATTTTTTTTTTTTTTTGCCTTCATACCAAACTTACGATTTCAGATAGCATGGTTTAAATCCTTTCTGGCTAACATGCTTCAACAACACATCCTGTAATGTTTTAGAATTAGGTCAGTAGGCAGAGAGGAGGCGGTCTTTTGTGGCTGTTCAAACGCATTCGCCCACATGGGTGTCCACATTACGAGGGAAATGGTCGAAAGTAGACAAGCTCAAAACGTTTTATACCCCATTCACACCTGTATTTAATGTCATCCACTTGTGATCGGTTTGACCAAAACGCATCTTAATACCAGGTGTAAACAGGGCCTTTCAATAGCTGGGTTACTGAATTATTTTATATAGTGTTAAACACATGTACGACCGAGATTGCGGTTTATAAAGTCTTAAATATGGATATTTTTCTTACACAAATGCATCTCTTCACTTCAGAAGGCCTTTATTCTGATTTAAAAAAAAAAAAAAAAAAAATTATCTTCATTATTGTTGTTGTTGTTGCTGTTATTGTTGTTGTTTGCTTTATGTACACTACTGTTCAAAATGTTTGAGGTCAGTAAGATTTTTTTTTTTTTGACAGAAATTAAATTAATTCAGCCATGACAATTGAGACAAACAATTTCTATTTCAAATAAATGCTTTTCTTTTGAACTTCTCTATCCATCAAAGAATCCTGAAAAAAAAGAATATATATATATATATATATATATATTCTTCCTCACAATATATATATGTATATATATATATATATATATATATATATATATATATATATGTATATATATATATATATATATATATATATATATATAGTGAGGACCGGAATAAAATTATTATTGATATATATATTTCTGAGAAAACATGTGACACAATGAAGACTGGCTGTTTTATCTTAGGAATAAATGAATTTTAAAATATATTAAAATAGAAAATGGTTATTTTAAATTAAATGTTTAAGTTATTCAAAATTATAGTTATTAATTTATTTTAAATGATTTCATAATATTTCACAGTATTAAAATTTTTAACATTTGATCAACTGCTTGCAGTCTTGTTGAGCATAACAGACGTCTATCAAAAGCATTTTAAATGTTTTACCCAAAACTTTTGAATGCTATATATTGATGTTTTTATTCATCTGTTATTGAAAACACTACTCCAAAATCTGAGAATAACTGTCAAAACATGCTATTTGAATGGAATGGTAGGGAGCATAATTTCTATGTTTCATATTTCAGCCAAACACCTGTTCTTGGTGAAGTGCCAGTAGCAACACATGGTTTATTCTCAGAGGAAATGCTTCAAAATGTGATATTTCTCTAGCGAGCTACCGCCTGAAGCCTCGTCCAGCTCGACTGTGAGGCTGAAATGAGTCAGATTCTTCCATCAGTCCGTCTAAGCAGCCGGGCCTGACCTTAAATCCCAAAACCGCCGCCTGTAGAGCTGAAGCACGATAACAACACGCCATGTCAAGCACAAAAAGAACCGTCAAACAGACTCAATTTACCTGCTGTGGAACGGAGGCTGCGAGTTGAGGAAAACATATTCCTTTTTTTATACGAAGGCTGGAATGAATGTAAATTGGGACATTTGTTGGCCTTTAGGGCTTGGCACCACTGTAATGTTTTCCATTCCATTGGCGATTTGGCCCAGATGTGGGCATATATGTGCCAATGCTAATTGTGCCCTTATTATAGCGCCTCAGGGTCAATGAGCGCACTGGACAAAGGATTTCGGGGACATGGCGAAATATCCAAAAATCTCTTGAGCAATTAAAACTGTTTAGAATGAAAGAACAAAGCTTTGGCAACACGCTTTCCCATTTCAGCACAGAACGGGGGCTCGTTTGTCACAGCGAGACGTGATTTCTTTTCAATATAACCAACTTATTTACAGACCCTTTGTGAGACCATCACAAAGCGTCATTTTTTTTTTCATATCCTTCGATAAGTAGTTTATTATGATCGCTGACTGATGTGAGCTAATGAAACTGCCTCCAGCAGCTGTACCTCTTCCTGCTGTCACTTTCTATTTGTTTCCATTCAAATGCAAGACAAGTCAAAGAAGACTGAGATGATAAAGCACTGCATTTGATTTCAGGGTTGTTTCCAGAAATGACAGTTTTAATTTCATCTAGTCAGAAATTTGATGGATCATAACCGTTATAATAGAAAGCCATTTTTGCATAGATAATTATTTGTCTTGCTCTATAAGCACATTTTGTAAACATTAGAAACCTGTTTTGATGAACGATAAGTGTATTTCTAATTAGGTGAATGAAAAATCATCTTAACCGTATAAGTTGATTTTAGTTGCACTTCAGAAACCTGTCCATGTTGAAATCTGCTTAGATTAGCATCTACCAAGCAAATTATTGTAGTTTAGTGTGGAATTTTTATTTTATTTTATTTTATTTTATTTTATTTTATTTTATTCATATTAGCATCAAGTGACTGATTAATTACCATAGGTAAAAGTTGACAGTTGTATTTTATTTCTGTTAGCTTTTATTTGTTTGTTTATTTGTTTTATTTATGTTTAATTTTATTTATTTCGATTTTACCGCTTTTGTTTATAAATCATCTAAGTATAATTATAATAATTATTAAAATTATTATTAATAATTATTATAATTATAATTATACCAACATTTATTTATTTATTTATTTATTTATTTATTTATTCCTGTCCATGTTTTATGTCATCTACCAAATGAAAGATTAATTACCATAGTTAAAAGTTGATAATTGTGTGTATTTGTTTGTTTTTATTAATTTATATTTTATTTATATATATTTTTTTATTATTATTATTTAGCTGTCATAACTATACATGATTATTTGGTCAGTTGCAATTATTATTATTATTATTTTATTTATTTATTTTCTTTAGCAGTGTTGTCCGATCAAACCTATTTGAACCTGTGAGCCTTTTTTAAAAGCATAGCAATTGCAGTGTTTAAAAGTTACAATAATAAATAAATGATACAATATTCGTGCTTTTTGTCATTTGCAGAACCAATGGGAAACAAACCTCATATGTCTCAGTTTAGTTCCACAAATAGATGCCACTCCTATCCTTGTAGACGTGGGTCGTCCAAACTAATCTTGTGGGGAAAATGTGACCACAGTTGCATAAATAATTAAAAAATGTTAATGATTTGTTTCAAAAGGATTAGTCCTGCCGTCGCACATGTCAACATGCTAGCTATTGTGCATCCTAATTGGAGGCACAGGGGGGCACTTATGTTTACAGTAGAGAATCTCCTGACAGAAACAAACGACTGCAGGCCCAGGGTGAAGATGATTAATTTCTTTTCCAACTCGCTGAAAATGAGTAATATTTTTCCCCCATAGATGAAAACAGTAATAAACATAAGTTAACAAGCTCTTGGCCCAGTGTTTGCTAATGAGTTGCTAATGAATGATCTGTGTATTTAGTGATCAGAAGCCAGTCAGAGAAATAGTCAGTGAACAGCACTTAAGTGAAACACTTAAAGTAAGAGTGCGTACATAAATGAATATTCTGTCAATATTTATTGTTTATATATTTATGAATGTTAGGCTATTTTTGTACATTATTTAAGATTTTTTTTTTTTTTTTAAATCCACAGAATGTTTATTTTTTTGGGTGAACTATACCTACAGTCACATATAAACAGAAGCACAATATGCAATTATTATGTTATATTATTGTGAACATAGTGGTGAGTAATTGTTATTTTAAATTTAATGCAAAAATTGTAAAACATTTGCTTAAGTTTTTTTTTTTTTTTTTAAGTTTGTTTTTGTTATCTGTTTATATGGTTAGTTGCATTTTATTTTTGCATTTAGCATTGCTCTCCCTGCTCTCTGCTATTTGAACACTGATCAATTTTTAAAAATATATATTTCTACAGTAAAATATATACTAAAAAGGGTATAGTACAAAAAAAAACTCAATTATATATATATATATATATATATATATATATATATATATATATATATATATATATATATAATTATATATATATATATAAAGAGTTTTTAATTCATTTCCGATTTCAAATTTATTGCAAATAATAGTAATGTTTGCATAAGTAAGCCTTTAATAAAAAATGAGAGAAATGGCAAGTGCTTAACTTTAGTTCATCCTACTGCATGATTCCAATATTATCAATTTTGAAAGCAATGCAATTTCTCTTTTGAAACTCAGTGGAGAAGGAAACATGCTGACAGAATGCATGGTTATGAGCAGCATAGATTACGCACACAAAAGAGAGATGCAGGAAGTGCCTCGGTGCATTTATCATTTTGATAGAGTGTGTTAATCCAGCTCTGAGAGCCACACAGAAATAGCAACCATCCACATCATTACAAACGCTTCAGCCGTTGCCGGAGTGCCATGAAGATAAGAAACATGGCCTGCACTTACTGTAGCTGACAAAGAGATCACACATTCACCCAGGTTTCCCCATTTACTCCAGTACAGTAGCTATTTATGTGAAACCAGTGTACACACTGCAGTTTTTTCTGTCCTTTTACAATTGTTGTTTGTTATTATATGATGTGACCCAAGTTTGAATGTTGGTTTAAGGATATTTCTTCAGCTCTGGGCACTTCTGGTTCTCTGAGTGTAAACTCACACATTCTTACTAGTTAATTTGTTTATATATATATATATATATATATATATATACATATACATATACAGATATATATATATATATACATATATAGATATATAGATATATATATATATATATACATATACATATATATATATATATATACATACATACATATATATATATATATATATATATATATATATATATATATATATATATATATATATATATATATATACATACATATATATATATATATATATATATATATATATATATATATACATACATATATATATATATATAAATATATATACATATTTATATATATATATATATATATATATATATATATATATATATATATACATATATATGTTTATGATTATTTACGTAAATATGTATATATATATATGCATCACAGGAAAATTATTTTAGTTTTTTTTTTCCTATTTCTATATATTTTGAAATGTAATTTATCCCTGTGATGATAAAGCAGCCATTACTCCGGTCTTCATTGTCACATGATCCTTCAGAAATCATTTAGTGCTTGATTATGCTGATTTGGTGCTCAATTTGTGCTGCTTCTTAATATTTTTGTGGGAACCATAATTTTCTTCTGAATTCTTTGATAAACAGAACCCTTTGTAACATTACAAATGTCATTACTGTCACTTTTGATCAATTTAATGTGACCTTGCTGAATAAAAGTATTAATTTCTTGCAAAATAAATCTTAATGACCCCAAACTTTTGAACAGTAGTGTACTTCAAAAATAAAAAAAAAATAAATAAATCAATCAAAATGTAAATAATTGTTGGTCTCGATGGTTGGTTGATGTCACGATTCTCACACAAGACACACAAGACAATCCTGACAGTTGAAGCCACAACTGAAGTTTTTAGAAATCTTCATGAAATAAATATATTTAAATTTCTTATGTGTATTTGTTTAGATCAGGATAATTTAAAAAAGTATTTTTTGATGGATTTTCATAGTTTTAGATTGAATATCTGGGTCTGGGACAATAAATCTAAACATATAAAACCATTCGAAAAGTAGCAGAAATAAATGATCAAAAAGTTTCCAAGTCTGTTTTGCCATGACCTTTAGATAACAGAATGAAAAATCAACTTCTGGGACATGAAAGCGCCTGAAGCTGAAGAAATATCTGTATGTTTCTATTAGTTTGTTGCATTATGTTGATTGCTGTTGTGCTACTAGCTCTCTTTAAAACCACATGTGAAGGCCAAATTGCTGAAAATATTCTTGCATTTTAAATTGTTAAACCAATTGAAAACTGTGAGGATATTCCACACTAGTAAAACAATTGGGCAAAATATGTCTTAAATAATGTCATAAAGGTGCTAATATTATGGTGTAGGCCTATTTATATAATTAGCCTCATTTAAGAATAATATAAAGTCTATGGGAGGTTCTCACAAGTATATGTTTGACTGTAAGTGAGTATGTGTATTGTGGACTTGGTGAATAGTGATTTTTTAATTATAAGGGCTGTGTAAGTGGTGTGTCATTTTCCTATGGTTCCTAGTCATGTGGCTTTTATGGCTCAGGAGCAATGCTAATGCTAATTTGATCCAAACAGACTGTACTTGGCAACACTTTTGCTCTAGTCTTTTGTGGTAGCGACCTCCCACCGGTCTGGATGAAATATCTGTGATGGAAGTGTTAAAGATCGACTGCATCAAAAGCACAGCCACTGGATGTTTATCTAGTTTTCAAGTCAACAGAAAAACAGCATTGATTCAAACGTGCTTGGAAGGCTAATAAAAATCTCAACTCTGAACACGTCACTATAATCGAGTAAGACCATAAAGCAGTGTTTGTTCTGGTCTCGGTCCTTGAAAGGATGTAAAAATATCTGTGGAAGCCAGCCCACTCACTATCCACACATGTGCCTTGCCAGCAGTTATGTAAAATGAATTATGGTTTTATGGTTCAGAAATCGATATGTGATCCATCTAGGAGTTAAAGTGCTGGTTTTTGTAACACAGCTCCATCCCAGGCTGCCTACATCAATGACTGAAACCTGGCCTGTGTAAGTAACATTAGACGAGATCTGCTCGAGATTCATTCTCTCATCGCTCAGCAGAAGAAAACAAGGCAGCGACTTGCTTTTCAATTCTGAATAAATGTAATCTGATTTCATATTTAGGGCCTATAAAATTCAATTATTTTTTTTCCCCCAAATGCCTTTTTAATTTTTATGGATTCCATTTTTTTACTTTATTCTTTCTGGATCCTTTTTTAATAGTTACATTTAAATTTTAGTTATCAAAAAGCATTTCTAATTAGTTGAAATAATGAAACATACAATTTAACAACAGTTAAATATACTTTAACAAAAATATTGTTTTAGGGTCCTATAAAAGCAGTATAATTTTTCCCTAAATTCCATTTCATTTTTATATTTCACAGATTAATTTTTTAATATTTATTTTTAATGTTTAATGCAATTAATGCAATGTCTAATCAATTAAATTCATTATACTTTAATTAATAAATTATTACTTTTTTCACAATAATAGGGCCCTCATGAAATGTTTTATCTTTTTAGAAATTCTGTGTTGTCTGTTTTAATTTCTCTGGATTTATTAAAAATGGCAATCAAATGACATAAGCATAAGACATTAACAGTTTAATTATTCTTTTAAAATGTGATCAAATGAAAATGTATTTCTTTTTTTAGCAAACAACTGTTAAAATGAAAATGTATGATATTCCTTAAAAATAAAAAAGATAAAAAATAAAATAAAAAGTTTTAATAATATTAATAGTAGTAGTAGTAGTAGTAGTTGTTGCAGTATTACTTTGAAAAGTACAATTTCTTCAGATTAAACCAAACCTGAATTAGTTGATTAAGTGTACAGCTCTACCTTTGATTTATTCATACAAAATTTGCCAAATTCTGTGACATTCTACGCATTATACTGTACCTTAAATTCCATTTTTATGACTGGATTCCATCCACATTTTCCACAGTGTGGAAATCATAGGGCCTACACATTCCAAAAGTGCTGTCAAGAGCTCACTGGAGTGGAAGATTATTAGTAAATACAGCTTAAATTTCAATCTGTTACTTAATTAGTTACTTTAATTGTCTAGCATGCTCTTAATGCTTCAGGAAATGTCCCATGAAGAAGTGTGGCTTGGCAAACAGAGGGAGTAAACACACAATAACTGGCATTGAGACGGTGGCACACGGGCCCCTTTCAGACCTGCCTGAATGCTGGATGGAAAACAATACATTGTGCTTTGTGCCTGTGGGCACTTGGGATTGTCAGAGTCTGCCAGTAAGGCAGCCTTACAGTGTAACCTGCTGAAAAAGACCCACATGTCTTCTTTTTGTGAGGACAAAGACTGTTTTGGCAGTCTACTGGTGTATGTAGTTGGCCCAACAAGTTGTTAGCAGAGATTTATCAGAAATCCTTTTTAATTTTATGAATATTTACGTAAATATGTACCGGAGGTCATCATTTCCATCCTATCACTGCGGTGTATGCATTTCTTAGATTTTATACTGTGTAATTTAGCAAAGTTAATTGTATTATTTGTTATACCTCCCTTGAATAATTCCCACAAATAGCTTTTACGGTGCACAAATGTGTGTGGGTTCATAATCTTCAACTAAGCTGAATTTTAATAACTTTTTATTGATTCGTCTCTGACACTGGATGATTAAATCTAAATTTGCAGTTTTTCTCTAAACTTGTAAATGAAGTCATCAGAGAGCACATCAGAGAACTTGGTTTTTCTTAAAACAAATTGACTTTGTATGAAACATTAACCTTTTTCAGTCTATTTAGATATGAAGTTATTTAACTTTTTTGAGACTTTCTTGTTGTATGAAACATAAAGATGAGTCAATAATTAAGCACTAGGCTAAACAATTTAGACGGTGCTGAACACTACAGCATCCCACCCAAGTGAGGGACCCCCATACCAATCCAACAACATCCACACCTCGTCCCTGAAAGACTGTCACTGCCAGCATCTGTGACAGCTGCTCATGAAACTCCAAGCAGCTGGATTACTATTCAACAGTCAGGAGTGTGAGTGGGCAAAGTGTGAGATTCATTATCTGGGGTCTCATGTCAGAGGGATGTCAAAAGAATTGAATTTTTAGGTGATGTTTTCTCACTAGTATTATCTGTCTGTCTGTCTGTCTATCAATCGTTCTGTCTTTCTATATGTCTGTCTGTCTTTTGTTGTTGCAGATATGCTTTCTGGATATAAAATGTTGTAAATTAAAAAAAAAAAAAACATTTAAAGAGACAATAAACAATCAATTTAAATTCAGGAGTTGTAGCTGAAATCAGCGTGGTGGAGATTTTGTAGTCCTGCATGCCAAAATGTAAAAAATCTATTTATGTTCAATACTGCCAAAACTATCAAATGGTTAAAAATATGTCAGACTAGATGAGGAAAAATGTATCTTAGGGAATAATATGCAAAACTTTATTATTCTTATATTTTTTGTAAATGCCAATTCCATTCAAATTCTCATTCATGAACTGAAAGGAAGCCAGTTCTCCTAATCTGGATTTTACCCCAATCCTGCTATCGTCTACTGTTGGAACACACAGCCTCACAGAATATTAATGAAGCACAGATCTCACTGATGATGTCTATTAGAGTCATAAATGAGAATAAAGCAGGGTTCATGTATGCAAGTAAATGACTGTGCATCTGAACATGAGATTAAGCTAATTGCGTACGAGGGGTCATAAAAGGGGCTCTTGAGTGACTCGAGCCAGCAAGAGCTCTACAGACTAAACCTAGAGAGGCTGTTAATGGGGAGGTTCATTTCCATCATTTGTAATAGCTTTGAACATTATCACAATGCAGTATGTGTAAGCACAGTCTGCCACGAGCACAAGCCTTCTACGTCGCTAAAGAAGGGGATATGATCGCCTACAGCTGCCTTATTCTCTGTGATATATGTTTGTGTAATCTTGTGATTGATGCATTCATTTATTTTGTGCATAGAACCTTATAAAACACTATAGCATGGATTAAATATCAAATATTGTATTTACATTTAGATACATAGATACATAATTCCTAGCGCTTTCAATCAGTAAAGTTATTTAATATTTTATCATCCATAGTAATGCTTTAACTTTGACAGCCTTAATAACTCATATACAGTACATATATTATGCATATCATATTTATTTTTTTGCTCTCTGTTTGTCCTTTAGTGCATATTTACAAATGCATTGTCTTTGTTAATTTAGCTATTCATCGGTTGCAACCTGACCTGGATGTGTTACTTATGAGATAATATAAAACTATGCTTTATAGGACAGCAGAAGACTGAAGCCAATCAGATCAGAGATTCCAAGAAATAATGAATCCTTCAATCAAATCGGTGGCTTAAAGATCAGAAATCTGTGTTTGCGAGAGTAGCAGAGGTCAACAGAAATTATGAACAGAATCAAGGGGAGAGTGATATTCATACCATCTATTATAATCGCATAAACTATGACTACAGAAATTCAGCTTTTGATATGCTCACTAAAACCTGAGGATTGACTGCAGTCACAAAGTAAATGCAAGTCATAAAGTTGTTCAATCACAGTCAAGATATGACCTTACTGAAATATGATAATTCCTACTGAACTGGTTGACTAAGTAGGTCATAAAAATAAATGATTTCATCCAAAACGTGAATTAACTTTCATTGTATGTACAAAAAAAGGTTCTTGAAACCTGTCTTTCTGTTCCACAGAAGAAAGAAAGTCCTATGGGTTTACAGGTTTGGAATGACATGAGGGTGAGTAAATTATTTAATTTTTATTTTCATTCTTTCATACAAAAATAACAGAACTCAATTGAACAGTCATTTGGTCACCTATGCATCCATACGTAAGTTATATTAATAGAAATTTATATCAGATCATGCAGTGGTCAAAACAAATCGTAAATACAATCCATTTTCCCCAGTACTGCAAATATTTATCCATCCATAGATTTAATGAAAGTCATTTTCTCCATCTTTAGATCTCTGGTCACAATATCCATCCAATTGGTCCTGGTTGCAGTATCTTTAATGATTTAATATTTAAAATTTAACATGAGCTATTTAACATGAGTCAGTTCAACACCATCTGTATTACCTTGAAGTTTCAATTTTGGAATGACATCCTGCTTTGGGAAATAAGGCATTGTTTTATTGTAAAATAACCAAATAATTCATGATGATCTTAGTTTGTAGTGTTATCAGGAAACCCAGCCAAGGTCAACTTGGAAAACTTCTTCCAAAATCTTTACCAGATATCTTTAAACACTCTAAAAATTCATCCAAGTGGTAGCTTTAAGCATGCATCCGCAATGCAAATCCACAGGCAGAGAATCTCTAATTCTCAAAGGTTATCGCTCAAAACCTTGAGCCCTTTACAACACAGCTGTAGGTTTTGGCTGACAGTGAGTCTGTAATTCAATAATACATTCAGCTAGACTCTCTTTCACAAAATAACTACAGTTGTTCTGCAGTGGTATTAGAGTCTGTAAATATAAAGGGAAAGATAAAGGTCTGACTCAGGTTTGTTCTGCCATTTGGGTGAAATTATCGTATCTTGTGTGATATGCTGTGATTTTTTAATTTCCTTTCTAATCGCATATCTCACTTGTTGTTTTTCCTTGTAGCTCTCTAATGAAATACTGTGATAAGAAGTACTTTAAGGTTCCTGTAACACAATTGGATTAAATCGTAGATTAAATGTCAACACACCTCTGATTGCTCTAGCAGGTTTAAAATGGATTTCCTACATTTTCAAATCAAATTATTCTGTGTTCCAGATGACAGATTAAAATAAACGTTTGATAAGGTGAGACTTCAGAGGACGCATTCAATTTCAAAAAATGCTGGGAGTTAAAACAAAATACATTCAATTACAGGTTAGTTAATCCCCCTCTTCAAGCCTTCTGATCAATGTTTTGAGCTTGTGTCCCACAGAAATTAATTCTGTCATTTGCTCAACCTCAACATGTTATTCCAAGGCATAAATGTAAATAGACCAAATAGTCCCATAGAAGTGGTCATGTTAACTTTAGAACTACTGCAGCCAGACTTGGGAACCAAATCAGTGAATGAATCATTCCTTTGAATTGATTCTTTTTAAAAGATCAGACTGATTTGTTTACAAATTTGAGTGTTACTCATTGACTCATTTTTGAGATTTTTTGGAGTTGGCCATGGTCATTATGAAATGTTCTTCAAAATAACAAGCTTTTTTCAAGTTTGTTCAATAGAAGAAATAAAGTCATACAGGTTTGGAATAAAAGAAGGGTGAGTAAATTGGGCCACAATTTTCATTGTTAGGTGAAATGTTTCTTTGAAGTAGTTATTCTTGTGCAATGTCACTTTGCAAGGAAGTAGAAAACCAGAAACTGTGTAAATTCACTGGGGAATGTTTTGGCACACAAGATAATCAGGATTAAATTGAAAAATAAATGGAAAAAATACAAACTAAATTCAAGCCAATTTTTGGTTAATAAGGTAGTTAGAATTGACAGGAGTGTGTCAAAAACAGACCTTGTGAATTAAAAACAGAAAATTGAAAGCTGGGAGACAAGGGATAATAAGGCCAATGGGAAATTAACATTGATGAATCTGGTTGTTTCTCTGTGTTATGTCAAAAACAATGAGAAGCGCACAGATAAAAACCAATCAGAACCAGCAATATATGCAAAAATAAAGTTGAAAAACATTGTAAAAAAAAAAAAAAAGATCAAATCTCTTTAATGACCAACTATTTAGTCATTCCCGACAACTGAGGTGTTTCCCAATATTAAAAATTACAAGCTTTGTTCTTTTCAGCTAAAATGAAGCATTCTTTGGAATTCCTCTCATAATTTTGCCTTCTTTGACATTCATTTCACAGATCACTTCAGGTAATGACATTCTGGGATGGATTTTTTGGCTGTCCGCTACCCTGACTCATCACATTTCATTCGGCTACTTAAATTCTGCTGCGTTTTCCTTCCAGTTCTCCCGGCTCGACCAATCACAGCGCAGTTCAGAGGATTTGAAACGGTCCAATAGGCCTTATATTTAGCCCGTACGGTGTGTGCAGCAAGGCCTTTTGACATTATGAAACAGAACAGAAATTGACAGAGGGAAGCAAGCCAAAATTCAGCCTAAGATTCTGCAGTAATATTTAATTTTAGTGATGGAATCCGTTCCTATTAATGTGTATCTTTTGTGACTTTAGGCTCTGTGTGTGTGTTCATAAAGTGAAGAAGAAGCTGTTTCAATGACAAGGCTTTTAATGTGAATAGAGAGAGCAGAGTTATGGAGAGTGGTGTTGTTGGCTCTGATGTGAAGAGTCTGCTCATGCATTAACGGCAGACGCGTGACTCACCGCCCTATTGGCTGATTAACAAGCGCCGACGCTGAGATCTCCACCGCCCTCCCAAAAGAGCGAAGGTCGCCTTATTCTGTTGGCGCTAGTGCAGAGTACGACTGAAGAGCCATTACTGAACATTAGCTTTTCCCTGATCAGAATGACAGCTAAAATAGACGTGTGAGAATCCTCGGGAAGTTAAGGTCAAGTGTGATCACACTGTTTCGCTGCATATGCCTATAATGTGGAGAGTTTTGAGTGGTCAAATTGATGGCCTTTTCTCATCCACCTCAACAAAGTCAATAGATTAAAGAAAACTCCTCCAGACAGTTTGAGAATATATAATTTAACAGTTTGGGCTGAAATCCTTTATTCTCTCTCGTCTTTGTAAAGCCCAGTAGACTGGCTTCATGTAGCCAAAGAGTATCCAGCCAGATAAAAGACTCCAATTACATAATTATGTGGAGTCTGACTAAATTAACTGAGGTTGCACAGGCACAGAATAAATGAGCAGCAGGGAGATGTGGCTGTAATTTTACCCAAAGTGCTTGTTTTGGTTTAGTTCACTGGCTTAATTGACTATTTATTTAAGTATTAGCTGCATTAGTAAAACATGTACTGTAATAGAATGTAATATGTTTATGATTTGTATGTTTCTTATTCTTCCCAGAATATATGACTACTTTTTAATGGCTTTCAAAGAAGAAACAGGCATTTTTCTCACATAATTGACCCCTAGTATTAATGTTAATGATATTTCAAATATGTTAACATGTATTAAAATATCTAATACTGTAAACCAACATTGCATCACTGTTTTAGCAGCATTAAAACAATTTTTAAAACAGTTTTATTATTCAAGGAACACTCATTAAAAATAATAAGATCCAAAACTGAGGAAAAAATTAAATTAAATTAAATAACATAAAATAAAATAATAAAATAATAGGACAGTAAATAAAGTATTATCAAGGATATATAAATATATGTATCTATAATTTTTAATTAAATGTAGTCCTTATGTTATTTTAGTATTACTCTTTCCGTTTTATTTAGTACTTTCTGCATTTATTTTTAATTGTTTTATTCCTTTTTAAGGATATGTTTCTTCCCCATCTATGGGCATAGCCCCACAAAAAAAAGAAAAGAAAAAAAAAAGGTCTCTTAATTTAATTTAATTTTTTTTTTTTTTTTTTTTGGGTCTTTTCTCTTTTTTTTCAGAAAATTTGAAATGTGAAAATCTGAAATGTATGGATTTGATTGCAGGCAGCAGGAGGGCGCAATATTTTCTGAGCTTTAATTATTGAGGAGAGAGCTGAAACGCAGCCAGCTGTTCTCATGGAAGGACCCGATGATTGTACCTCCTTCAGAGAACAAACACACAGGGGAGGAAAAAGAGGAGCTGCCAGCTGGGAATTAATTAATGTTCGGTCTATGGCATGACTTTTATTCACCAGAGCAAAAATCAGGGATAATGTGACAATTGGAATAAACCCTCAGTCAGCTACCAAAAATATCCACCACACTTATTCACATGCAGGTGTGAATTCACTAAATTTTCACTGAATTTCAGTGCAAATCTGGTTTTCAAACCCTGGGTCGCGACCCACCCGAGGGTCGCGAGACTTAAAAAATGGGTCGCACGAATGATTTGAGGAAAACATATATATGAACAATTAGGTTCAAGACTCAGGAAAGAAGCAACTGAATAAACATAACCAACAAAACGAAAGTAAACGGCAGCCGCCTCACGGCAGAATCAAATGTGTATTTGTGTTTGCGCTCTGTTTTCGCAGCGTTCAACATCGTAGCAAATCACAGACATATCTGATCGCAATGGCCAATCAGATGAGTTTTAGAATCCACTTACCGCTCAGAACGTGAGTTCAGTCCAGAATCCAGAGTTCTGGAAGCTCGCGAATCCTCTCATTATAATGAACAAAGTGTAGAGGTGATGTAAATAAGAAATTAACTGTGCCGTGTAGACAGATTCCTTGATTATAGCTGAATTTTCTGAGATCACGATAAACTGAACTGAGAGACAGCTTTTCAGTGATTAAGGAAGCGCTCTTTTCGCGCTTTCTTTGCTGTATTCTCCATTCATAATTTGAATAAAAGTTTCGTTTTTCATGCTTGTAAGAGGACCAATGCGGCGTATTTGCAACAAAGTTTTCAAAGAGAGTGACATCGGCATATTCTCTCAAAATCGCAATGACTGACATAATGATACTAAATACAGGTACATCTCAATGAATTAGAATGTCGTGGAAAAGTTCATTTATTTCAGTAATTCAACTCAAATTGTGAAACTCGTGTATTAAATAAATTCAATGCACACAGACTGAAGTAGTTTAAGTCTTTGGTTCTTTTAATTGTGATGATTTTGGCTCACATTTAACAAAAACCCACCAATTCACTATCTCAACAAATTAGAATACTTCATAAGACCAATAAAAAAAAAAAAAAACATTTTTAGTGAATTGTTGGCCTTCTGGAAAGTATGTTCATTTACTATATATATACTCAATACTTGGTAGGGGCTCCTTTTGCTTTAATTACTGCCTCAATTCGGCGTGGCATGGAGGTGATCAGTCTGTGGCACTGCTGAGGTGGTATGGAAGCCCAGGTTTCTTTGACAGTGGCCTTCAGCTCATCTGCATTTTTTTTGGTCTCTTGTTTCTCATTTTCCTCTTGACAATACCCCATAGATTCTTTATGGGGTTCAGGTCTGGTGAGTTTGCTGGCCAGTCAAGCACACCAACTCCATGGTCATTTAACCAACTTTTGGTGTTTTTGGCAGTGTGGGCAGGTGCCAAGTCCTGCTGGAAAAATGAAATCAGCATCTCCATAAAGCTTGTCAGAAGAAGGAAGCATGAAGTGCTCTAAAATGTCCTGGTAGATGGCTGCGTTGACTGTGGACTTCAGAAAACACAATGGACCAACACCAGCAGATGAAATGGCAGCCCAATTCATCACTGACTGTGGAAACTTCACACTGGGCTTCAAGCAGCTTGGATTCTGTGCCTCTCCAGTCTTCCTCCAGACTCTGGGACCTTGATTTCCAAATGAAATGCAAAATTTACTTTTACCTGAAAAGAGGACTTTGTACCACTGAGCAACAGTCCAGTTTTTTTCTCCTTAGCCCAGGTAAGATGCTTCTGACATTGTTTCTGTTTCAGAAGTGGCTTGGTAGCCCTTTTCCTGAAGACGTCTGAGCGTGGTGACTCTTGATCACTGACTCCAGCTTCAGTCCACTCCTTGTGAAGCTCTCCCAAGTGTTTGAATCAGCTTTGTTTGACAGTATTCACAAGCTTGTGGTCATCCCTGATGCTCATGCACCTTTTCCTACCCCATTTCTTCCTTCCAGTCAACTTTTCACTTAATATGCTTTGATACAGCACTCTGTGAACAGCCAACCATTCAGTAATGACCTTCTGTGACTTACCCTCTTTGTGGAGGGTGTCAATGATTGTCTTCTGGACAACTGTCAGATCAGCAGTCTTCCCCATGATTGTATAGGCTACTGTGTAACCATTTTGAAGGTTCAGGAAACCTTTGCAGGTGTTTTGAGTTGATTAGCTGATTGGCATGTCACCATATTCTAATTTGTTGAGATAGTGAATTGGTGGGTTTTGTTAAATGTGAGCCAAAATCATCACAATTAAAAGAACCAAAGACTTAAACTACTTCAGTCTGTGTGCATTGAATTTATTTAATACACAAGTTTCACTATTTGACTTGAGTTAGTGAAATAAATGAACTTTTCCACGACATTCTAATTCATTGAGATGCACCTGTATATCTATGGACTGGACAAAATATGGTAAGTCAAAATAGATGTGCATGAAGGCAAAGCACCTTCACTAATTTCAGTGATTTGATTTTGGAACAACATCCTTCCTGAGCTCTACGGTGGGACTCGCGACCGGTCTGTGTGTATAATATATATATATATATATATATATATATATATATATATATATATATATATATATATATATATATATATATAAATGGTTCGCGTCAATTTAAAAAGAAAAAAATAGGGTCGCTCTTAAAAAAGTTTGAAAACCACTGATCTAAGCAGCCACAAAGTGCATCGAAATAGCATTGCGCCATAAAGCATATTTCAGTAAATGAGGGAACTGTCATGCTATCAAGTGCAAACTCTCTATGCAAATTAGTCTCATTATAGAACTCACAAATATAATGTGATTTTATGTAATGTGTTCACAAAAGCAATTAATGAAACTTATTTTGGAATCGTAAAGCTTAAATGTTTTTTAAGTTGATTGTAAGAGTATGGAAGCTGTTCAATCAAAGTCACAATCTTCTGTATGTTGTCTTCCAGTCTCGAATCGCCATGATTTGAATTTATTCCGACCATAAAACTCACAGGGATATAAAAAAGGCTGCCTGACCGACAGGTAAATTGACCAACCACCATTTATTTATTTATATATATATATATATATATATATATATATATATATATATATATATATATATATATATATATATATATTTATTTATTTATTTATATTTATTTATTTATTTATTTTTTTTAATTATTAGGTAAATCTTTAATGGATGAAACTGCTGGGCAACATAAAGGAAATTTATTCATTAATGACACATCAGTCAAAAAGGCTGAACAGACAACAAAAATATATAGATATAAATAAACAGTAAAAAATCTTGCAAACCTCGGACTTTGGCAAATCCAGGCAGTGCACCTCTATTTTATTAAAGAAATTGCAGTGATTTCAGTCAGCACTTGACATTTCTATGTTTGCAATATGCATTAGTTCTTGAGCAGTTTTGTGTGCGTGCCGTCTAAGGTTGAGAGGCTTAAGATTGGGACACAAGGCAATCGGTTGATGCCACGTACCCCGTCTATTATATTCCCACAGGAAATGAGCAAATAGGCATCAAACGGAGGAGTTGTTAGCTCATACTGTAAACAAGCCTGCTTCAAGCTAAAGATCCTTATTAAATGGACAGAGACATCTGCCATTGCAAAATGTTGTGTGCACTGTGTGTTAAATGAGTCTTCTTTTATTAAATTGGCTCAGATGTAGCGTGGCATTGCAGAGATGTACCGCAGGCACTCACTAGTTATGTGTGTAGTTGATTCCTCCTGAGGGAATGGATACTTTTGAACAGGTTCTTTTGAACAGTCTAACTAATTTGCAAAATGTTTGTGAATTACTGGACAGTAAGAACAAAATATTTGTTTCATTTGAGTCATTGTTATGGGTGTGAATAAATTTAGTTGACAGGGTTCCAATTTAAAAGATTTAGCAAATGCAGTTTGATTCAATTACAAATGATTCCATTCAGTTTTCAAAAATGCATTAGGATTCTTTAAATATTAATTCATAGGATTCTTTAAATGTTTTCAGCAAAAAGAATACACCTCAAAGTGTGTAGTGCACCCAAAAGAAATTTGATTGCAGTTAATTTATAAATTGTTTATTGTCTATAGTTTGAAAGTCATACACTACCATAATAATTAAGATTTTGAAATGTTTTTGAAAGATGTCTTTTAACCTCTTTTTGATTAAAAATTGATTAAAAATAATGTTGTGAAATATTATTACAGTTGGTGTTTATCAATGTTTATTAATGTTTTGAGTTTGATTATTAATGATGGTTTTTGCTGCTTAATATTTTTGTGTAAACTGTGATACATTTTTTTCAGTATTCTTTGATAAGTAGAAAATTCAAACATTTATTTAAAATAGAAATATTTTGTAATATTATACGTGTCATTACTGTCACTTTTGATCAAAGTAATGTTTCTTGAGCACCAAATCAGCATATTAAAATGATTCATGTGATACTGAAGACTGGAGTAATGATGCTGAAAATTCAGCATACATAAAAATTATCATTTTTCATTTTTTATGAAAATTAGTATATGGTTACACACTTAGAAATAGTTCAGATATCTTCACATTATTTAGAAACATCTTGGTTCGAATTCTTCCAGCCACACATGAAGACTTTCACATCTTCAGACTTGCTGAGACTGTACCTGCTTGGTGCTTTGATTCGATTGGCTGGGTTCAGCCAGGGTTCAGAGAAAGCGTGGCTTTGTTCTGGTCGGCTGTTTGCAGATCTGTGGGGCCTGAAGCCCAGGTGAGAAGCAGTGTGGAACTGCTCATAAATCATTCCATGTGGGTGGAGGAAGTTTTTAATGAAAGCAGGAGGACATGGAGCTCTGGCACAGTGCTTGGTTAGCCAACCATTTCCCCAAATCGCCCTTCATCATGCTGTGGATTTAGACCTCTCTAATGCAGTCTAACCTGAGATCAGACCACATCACCCAGGAGAGTGAGAGGACCGTTGGAGATGAACGTGTCAAGCATACTTATTATCACACAGAGCACAGGAAGTCACTGTCATGACTGCAGAACATGGAGAAGAAGCAAGCACGCATTACTTTCTACAAATAAGGTAGAATTTAAGATGTCGCCGATCACTAACCTTTTTTTACAGTCTAAACACCCATTTGTATGCTTTTTTTGTAAACAATAATTGTTTTTCAACAAATAGTCAATAAAAAGGTTTTTTTTATTTTTTTTTTTTATTTATTATTTTATTTTGAATTGAATTGAATTTGATTTATTTTATTTCACTATTTTTTTTTTTCTAAACACAACCTAATCACCTGTTGGTGTGATTTTGTAAACATTAAAAAAAAAAAAGATAATTTTATTTAATTTTTTTTATTTTACAGCCTAAACTCCAGTATGTTTTCAGTATATTTATTTATATTTATATGTATTTTTAAATTGATTAAATTGAATCAAAATTAATTGAATTGATTTTGATTTTATTTATTTTGTTTTATTTTACTATTTTTTTTCTAAACACAACCTAATCATGTATTAATGTTTTTTGATTTTGTAAACATTAAAAAAAAAAAATTAAAATAAACTTTTTCAACACAGTCAGTAAAACGGGGGATTTCAATAACCTCAGGAGGTAAAATATTTTTTTATTTTATTTTATTTTATTTTACAGCCTAAAATCCAGTATATAAAAAAATAAACTATATATAACTAAACAAAAATATATGTGTGATAATTTTTATTTACAGTAACTTGGGTTAAAAAAATAACTCAATTGGAGATTGACAGACCATGGCCACTGTGAACTGTCATTATATGACAAGAGCATAGAGATTGTTCACAAATGTCTACTTTTTTGTTTCGACAGCATAGGAGCTTGAAACGATGTGTGGGTGAGTAAATAATGACAGAACGACAGGTGGGTGGTTATGCTGAATGCAGATGAATCAGTGTCAAAAATACAATCAAAAACACATAAAACAATGAAATAGATTCTTGAGCTGAAAAGCACACAGAGATAGAAAGCATGATTAGGGGCTTCCTTTGACTAAGCACATGCCCGCAGTAAAGATGGATTACAGCTGTCTGATGTGCAGTCCCTCTTTTCAAGGCCAGTCTGACAGGTTTCACATTGCAGAACCTTCCAGAATGCAT
This sequence comes from Spinibarbus caldwelli, assembly GCA_039654775.1. Lineage (NCBI taxonomy): Eukaryota > Metazoa > Chordata > Actinopteri > Cypriniformes > Cyprinidae > Spinibarbus > Spinibarbus caldwelli. Next base: position 27,557,761 of record CM077240.1, read on the forward strand.
ATATCAACATGCCGGTTGAACTGCCTCTAACTCTTTTTTGAGCCAAGGTTTTTGCTACAAAATAACTTCTACAGTAATTCTCTCTCTGTTTTTGAGGTGTCGACATCTGCCTCAGCTTGCTGAAGTGTCTTTCTACCACAGCACTGAAGGTGTGAAGGAACCTCCAGGGAGACCTTCTGACTGTAAGAAGCTGCACTCATTTATACTGCACAGTAATATGCGTCGGATCCCCCAGAGAGAGTCAGAGCATGCAAACACCGGCTGCTAAAATGACCTTTTTATAGCTGCATTTATAGTAAAGTAAGAATGAGCAAAAAACTACCCAGTGAGATTGTTTGCAAGACTTCAGAAATTTTAGATGACTAATGTAGCTCAAGAGAAACTCAAAGAATCAGTCAAATAAACACGCACCTCACAGCATCTCAAAAGATTATGGAAAACTAATCTTGACTATGGATTTATTTTATTTTATTTTATTTTAAATAAAATTATTAGGGTCGTTCTATTTAGGGTACATTTGCCTATTGATGACGATTATATTTTTTCTAACAATTTTCTTCAGAAATATCATATCAATTAAGAGAATACATTCTATAACCTCACTTATTTTTGTGCACCCTGTTTTTCAGTTGCTTGAAATTGCCCATATGTCCCTTAAATTACAGTTTTATTTAATTGAGTTTTGATTACAAAATAATTAATTAAATAATGTTAAAGTCAAGATCATCTATAGTAAATGTATTTATCTAAATACATATGTCTAAATAAATATAAAATAAATATGGAGTTTAATTTTCTTTCAAATAAGAAAATATTTAGTGTAGTTTTACAAAAATTTTCTGTCAACTATGTTACTAACCAAACACTCCCCTGAAAACCACAAAAAAAAAAAAAAAAGAAGAAGAAAAAAAAATGTTTATCACATGTGTCCAGCATGGGAAAATACATGTGTTTATGACAGAACATCAAACTTAACATTAATCAACACACTCATGATGGGAGCGACTTTTCCCGTTCTGTTTTTCCTCTGGTTCTGAATGGTTGTGATGCTTTCTTTAGGGCATAAATGCAGTTTCTTCAGAAAAGTCTGATGTTTGCAGTTCAAGCAGAAAGTTCCATCTTGCTCAGCAAGACGTTGCAGGTAAACGCGTCTGGAAGTAGAGCGAGTGGAAACTCTTGGGGCCTGAGAGGCAATACTGCTGAAGAAAAGACATTCACATCACACTTTGCTCCTCATATGTATGTGGTCACCACTTCTGGGCATCATCTCGTGGCAGCTTGAGTTGTAATTGCGTTTTCCAGGGTGAAACTAGCTGAGGGAAGCCTTCTTTCTAGGGCAGGGGTCGGCAGAACCCTGGCTGTAATACTGAGAGAGCTTCATATTATATATACACTAACGTTCAAAAGTTACGATTGTTTTAGTGTTTCCTGAAAGAAGTCTGTTTTGGTCAACAAGGCTGCATTTATTTGATGAGAAATACTATAAAAATGAATGTGATATATTATGTAAGGAATAATTGACAAAGGTCCATTGAATTATTTGAAACACCCGAGGTGGCGAAGCGGCCTAGACTCGAAGAGTGTATGTGCTTTCCATATTTTATTTAGGGTCATTTTCATTGTATTGTTTACCATATTTATTTGCTTGGTCAGTGTCATTGTGAGCTTTGGTTATTTTGCTGTTTTAGGCTGTAAGGACCTTTGAAATAACTAAAATTGTTTGGTGAAGAGCTGCCTGGAACTACTTTAACATGCGTTTCCCTGAAAATAATTGCACACCTTAGATTGTTCATCAGCCAATCAGATTCAAGCATTCAACAGCCCCATAGTATAATACAATTTAAAATGACTGTTTTATATTTTAATATATATTTAAAATTGAATTTATTCCTGTGAGGCAAAGATGAATTTTCAGCATCTTTACTCCAGTCACATGATCCCTCAGAAAACATTCTAATATGCTGGTTTGCCACTCAAGAAGCATTTCTTATTATTATCAATGCTGAAAACAGATGCTGCTTATTATTGTTGTGGAAACGTGACTCTTTGATGAATAGAAAGCTTTTACATAAAATAGACAGATGAATTGACAGCATTTACATAAAATAGAAACCTTTTATATTATTAATGTCACATTTGATCAGTTTAATGCATTCGTGCTGGATAAAAGTATTATTTTTTTATATTTTAGAAATATTTAAGGTGAAGCCAATAAAAATATAAAAGCAACCTGAAAGTGCTGTGCGGTTGAAGTGGAAGCTACAATCTGGTCTGCTTGTCTTCACATTTTGCAATAAGAACTTTTTTAAAAAGAAAGTCATGCTGAAAAGTCATCATGTTTTTTTACTCTTCAAATGAAGCAAAAAATAGATTTTTCATTTCACCAGCCAGAAGAAGGCTAAAAGAAAACTGTTGTGAATACGAGCAATTCCGTGACAAGATTATAAGAGATGTGTGTGGAAAGAGGGAAGTAATCTCATCAAACTACGCTTAGCTGTTTGCAAATCTGAACATATTTATATGTGAGATTAAACAGGCTTCTCTTATCATCATCAACAACAAAAAAAATGTTTGTTGTTTTTTTTTTTTTTTTTAATAGAGTGTGTTTTGCTCTAATTGAAGTGCAAAAACCAAATAACTTTTCTTTCCAGGGCCAAAATTTAAATTCTGGTTATATTTCCACAGAGATGAATGGGTGACTCGGAACGATGTAGCTGATGTTAGGTTTATTGTAGCTTATTCTTTACAGGTCACGTTTGAAAAGACTTCTACAAAGGCTCCACCTGCTCACAGAGAAGCTCCTCTGGACGTGTCCTCTCTTCTCGTTCCAGTCAGCGCATTCAGATAATTGATATGTCCGTCAGGATGGTGAACTTCGATCGATTTGCGGTTCACTGGTTGGAGGAAGGAACAGCAACAAATGTGTCACAGAAGCACTTTTTGTGTTGTGCACCACAGAGATTCAGTGTTTAAACTTTTTTTTTTTTTTTAAAGAAGCCAGCAAGCTGAAGGTTTACTTGTAGATGTCTGTATACATTAAACTGGATGTGAGATGCATATTAACATAAGTTGCTTCAGAAAAGTTGATGTTCAGTAGCAATAGTGAAAAATGATCTCAGAAGAAGTCTTTCCCCTTCTCTTTCCTTTCTAATACTGTCTTTAACTATCAGTTTTCATGGTTTTCTCTTTGTTTCTCTGATTCTTATTTTCCTTTCACCTCTCATTCCGCTCAACATCTCCTCTCCTCTCATCTGTGGGGAAATATGTTGTTCACTACACTCCAAAACTGAAAAATAACAGTATTTCCTTTCTCACCAGGAGAATTGCGTTTGAAGTCACACTCCGGTTTGGAACAGCTCAATTCACATCAAAAGGACAGGTTCTGATTTCCTTCACTAATGTAACGTGGGTACATGATTGAGATTGCTTATACACAATACAGATTGGTTGTTTCTGTCTTTTGGTTGGCCACTGATGTGTTCTTTGGATCTTTCCTTTAATTTGATGCCTTTGGGCTTCAAATGAAATATTCTTTAAGTGTGTTTCATCTTAGGAGGGATGTGCTAAAGTCAGCAAAAGTCATACAGGTCAAGCTCAGTGGCTTAAACTGTGTTAATAAAAAGGAACAGACTGACACAAAACGTCTACCTTATTATAGACAAATACATAATAGACTTGTATTTTACTGTTTTACTTGATCGAGAGATTTCACTCTTAATAAATTAAGTTTTAAGTGCACAGATGTAGAACTGGTTGAAAACACAATTAGTTCTCCATTGTTATTCAATTTATCATTATTAAAATATAATAAATTGAATATTTAATTAGAAACATACAAAATGAATTAAACAGTATTCTCCTTCACTAATTAACTGCCAAATTGTTTTTGCAGTTGTTAACATCATTAAAATATGATTACATTAAAAATAATAATAATAATAATACATTTATTAGATACAAGTAAAATGTAATGTCATAGTTGTTCAAAATATGATTAAGAAAATATTCAATAAAAATGTAATTAAATTTTATTATTCTTCACTATACCACAAAAACGTTTTCATAGTTGTTCACGTTATTAAAATGACAAATTGCATTAAATATTGAATTACATGTAAATAAAAATCTTAAATATTACTCTCATTCACTAATTAATTTACAACAAAACTGTTTTTCATAGTTGTTCGCATTATTAAAATATTAGAAAAAAATGCAAGTGAATGCAAGACATGCATGTGAATGCAAGCGTTGGTTTGAATAAAAGTGTCTGCCGAATGCCTTAATATAATATTGATAATTTTTCATATTTATTTATAACTTTCTTATTCATATCATATTAACATTATTGTCTTTTAAGACATTTTTAGGAAATGGAAGCAAAAGTTATGTAGCAGAAAATGAGGAATGACTCTTGTAACATCTCATTTTTAGACACAGAAATATGTAGAAAAAATGTAATGTAAGTATATTTAATTGCCATCTGGTTCTGTTTACAGATGCTATTTCAAATGCCATATAATGTACTGAGGACTGAAAGACACTGAGCTGAATGAATGACCGGCCTCTGTGTTTTCAGCTTGCCTGAAAAAAAGGTGGAAGAGACGTCAAGACATTGAACAGCATTCTGCTGCGGTAAAGTATAATTCACCGCTAACACACACAGCTCTATGAGTCAAATTGAGCTCTTTCACCTTCAGCATGTCTATTTCCCATTTATCGAAAGTAATTAAACTTTGGAAAATATTGCAGTGCTGAGGAAATCGATTTTGCAAGTGGCTAAATTTGACCTAATATACGAGGTAGAGGCGAACTGGGTTGAATGAAATTATTTCTGGCTCTGATGAGAGATTGATTTTGTAGTACATTTGCAGTAGTTTGATCCCTCCTGTTGTAAAAATAATAATGGAGCGCAAATACACACAATGTGGAACCGTGGATCTTATCTCCCGTCGACTGATGAATATCGTTCTTATAAAAATGTTTATGAGAGTCTTATAGAAACATAATGCATGGATGATTGCTCTCACTGCATCTTTGATTCATGCCACTTATGAGCTTTAAATCAAGGAGAAAAAATATTCTCATGACTAATACATCTATATTACGTTTACTTACTGTAACTGCATAAATCATTTTTCTTAATTAGTGTCTGTCATCTTGTCATTAAAATATCATACATTTACTTAAGAAGCATTTTTTATTTTTTTTGGTATAAGCATAAATCTCACTAAATGTTAGTAGATTTATGCTTAAAACATAAAAAATATAAAAAACATAAAAAATATATTTAATAAATAGACCAATCTGCAATCAGCAATCTGAAGGTATTCTTGGATGCACATGTGTTATTTGCAGGACTCTCTCTATGATATATCACAGTCCCCTTCTATTAAACTGTCCAAATCAAATCTCTTTGCTGTGGCATGCATGTCTGAAACCACAATGTTTGTGAAAAGCTCTTCTCGCTGACAATTTGTGTGTATGTGTTTGTGGGAGGATGCGCACATGCATGTGACAGCGGTATGTGTGGGCTCCATCTGTCTGGTGTCTGAACTCCACATCTGGCATTGTCAAAACTCAGAAAAGCATAACAAGACAAAAAAAAAAAAAAAAAGCCTTTTTTCAGATTCACCAGGTAAATACAGTTTCACCCAGCAGACATCAGGTCATGTTTTATTCAATGCCATGGGCCTATTAACCTAACAGAAATGTACATTTAAACACTTCCTGAAATGTTTCTGTGTATTTTTTATTTTTTTTCATTGCCTGTGTTTGCATAAAGCAATGCTGTTTTTAGATGAATTACTATTGAATCAGTTATTTAAGTGAAGGACCTCAGGTAATTTCCAGTTGCCACTTGGTTCCAATAGAGTTTGCTATTAGTATGTTACACTCTAATATGGATAATATACACAGCACACACAAATATTGGGCAGCATAGTTCAAGTGATGTACCTCTGTCTATTAATGGCCATTCAAAAGTATCTTTTATTCTGACTTATACATAGAGGGGTTTTACGTATTAAAAACATATTTTTCTCTGTTTTTAGTCGTTGATATCAATAACTTTGTGTTCTAGGGTATGCTTACACGTCAACGATGTACTAAAAACGAAGACGTTTTTCCTTTGTGTTTTTGGAAAAGTTTCAAGTACAGACGACAACTTTGTCAAAGTGAAACACAACTAAAAACACTGTATTATTCATGGCAGACCAGTAGCTGGCGATTTCACTTTGTAAAGAAACACAATAACGGTATTGTTTCTTCAGAAACTTGCACTTTGAAACCTGTTTTCAAAAAGTTCAAGTTTTCAGCCCCCCAAAAGCCATTGTTGTGTAAATGAATGACCAAACTGCTTTAAATGTTTTCTATTTTTAGTTGAAAATGGTGTTGTGTAAACACCCCCTAAGTAGACAGTTCACTCGTGTGGTGTGATTGTACATGTGACCTGACTAGCCACTACCCCCTGCCTAATTCTGAGTGCGTGAGAGGAATAATTGCGATTAGGAGTGAATGTTCTGCTGGCACGTCCCACACTGAATCATAAAGTTAATCAAATTTGAGCTGTAAATGGGCCGGATCAAACCTGCAGATAAAAATAAATGTGTAGAGCAGTGGGGGACTCCTCTCAGCTTTAACTATGCATACGAAACAAGAGTGGCCTGCTTAATCTTTCATGAAGTACAGTCTCAGATCTCACCTTTGACCTCAGCTTTTCACACTTTCAAGGGCACAACTGAAGTGATGGGAAACAAGAGACATCCGGCCAGACAGCGAGGCCTTTGTTCAGGGGATACAGAGCGGCGCAGGCCGGAGTTTCATGTCAAAGTGCATAAAGTGAAAGAGCAAAACCTGAAAATGGTTCCTCCGCAGGCTATATATGAAGGTAGGAAAGCATTAAAGCACATCTGAATCCAGTGTTTATGAAACCATAATCTCTATGTATATTCATATTAGTGGTCAATAAGTAGTTGGTTTTTTTTAATGGTTGATTTTTAAATAATTATGCGTTGGTCACCAATTTTGATTACTAAAGTTTCTATTTTATTTTTTTATTTGTTATTTTACTTGATCCTGAATTGTTTCCTTATTCATAGCTTCTTATGTACTTGTTGTCACAGACAACATAAATGTGCCATTTTTAATAAGCGCATGAACACATTTATCTCAAGCAACTCACATTTATCTCAACAAAAAGATATTTAAACTGAATTTGCATGTGAGTTATTTATAGAGAAATTTGGCTGTAAGGTTAAGCATGTGTCATATATGATCACATATAATCAAATGTATTAAGGAGATGTATCCTTTGATAACCCACAATCCTGTGTGTGTGTGTAGGTTGGTGGAAAGAATAAAATTTGTGTTTTGTTGAAACGGTGCAATTATTCTTTTTTTTTTCAATGTACTGTAGGACAGTTTCTACTGAGAAATATTTATTGTAGACATTTATTTAATATTTCTTGGTTACGTTATGAATTCTTGGAATTTTGTCTAAAAACAATCTATGCAGAATGTGCCTTCATAGAAAAACTATCTGAAGTAATTAACTGACCGGCAGCGAGGCAGGTGCCTTACTTTTCACAGCTTCTAAAACCATGTCTGACTGTGTTTTCAATGATTTCCTCTAAAGCACACTGTATGTCTCATTGTTTCAACAGTTACACCAGGAAAAGGAATGATTCAGCTATCAAAACTAAAAAAAAGAAAAAAGCAGCTGTGAATGTTTGTGTAGCAAATTTGTACAGTAGTAACTTGAAAGCCTCTTAAATACAAGAAAAGTGTCCACTTTAATGTTTCAAATTACTTTTGTGAAAATGTCAAAAAAAGAAACAACATACTCATTCTGATCTGTACTTTATTAAAATATAAGAAAAAAAATGATAATACATTTTATTATATTTGAAATTATTAAAAACTTATTGCTGAGAAATGGGTAAAACCTAATCGTTTAAAGGATAGTTGCAATGATTGATTTACAATGACAGTTGCTACAGTTTTACAGTAATTACAGTTTTCGTAAATCATGGTAAAAATGTATGATGATTTTCTATATTTAGCATGGATTGATAGTGTGCAGGACTTTTTATTAAAAATGTATGATGAAAAATAAACAGGACACAATGTGTGAAGAAAAAAAAAAAACAAAGTGTGAAGCTGTATTAAACTTTTAATTTTTGATATTGAAAACCCCTTTTCATCCATATCTATCTATCTATCTATATATACACACACACACACACACATATTGTAACGAACTGCTCTGAAACTTGACAGGTTGGAGATCCAAATGCAGCTTTATTGGGACAAACCAGAGATGTGATCCAAAATACAGGCAACAGGTCAAAACACAGGCAGGCAATCCAAACAATAAACAAAGCAGGAAACTCAGGCAAAGGGTAAATCCAAAAAACAGGCAAGGGATCAAAAAACCAAAAGACATAAATCCAGGGAGAATGCTCAGAAATGCAGTGTAACAACTAACAAGGCTTCGCAAAGAATAACAAACTAAACCAGGCTTATATAGAGTGAGCAGACAGGGTAAATGAGACACAGGTGAAAACAGTGAGTGCTGATGAGACTAGGCAAAGGATTATGGGAAATGAAGTCTTTGATGGAGTGGCATGTAACAGTCTGTGTGGTGTGAATGTCTATGTAATTGGAAGGCGGCCTCTGGTGGTGAGCAGGTGAAAGATCACGGACAGGATTCATGACAGAGCCTCCCCCCAAAGAGCGGCTTCCAGACGCTCCAAACACAGTACAAAGCAGGAAGGCGGTGGAGCGGAGGCGGAACAGAGAGAGAGATGGAGGGCCTGGTCCATGTGGAAGTCTAAGACCTTGGGACTGAGGCAAGACCGGCATAACAGGCAACCAGGATGGAGCCGGCAGTACTAGTGGGACCACCACAGCAGAGCAGACAGGTCCAAAGATCCCCACGGCGGAGCAGAAGCCCACCAGGGCAGAGCAGACAGAGCAGGAGCCCACCACGGCAGAGCAGAGGGAGCAGAAGCCCTCCATGGCGGAGCAGGAGCCCACCACGGCAGAGCAGACAGAGCAGGAGCCCACCAGGGTGGAGCAGACGGGACAGGAGCCCACCAGGGTGGAGCAGACGGGACAGGAGCCCACCAGGGCAGAGCAGACGGGACAGGAGCCCACCAGAGTAACGCAGATGGTACAGATGGGCCAGAAGACCACCAGAGCCAGATAGCAGGCCACCACGGCAAAGCAGACGGAACAGGCAGAGCAGAAGACCACCAGAGCGGGGCAGACAGACCTGAAGACCATGGCAGGGACTGGGACCTAGGGAACACTGAGACACTCAAGACAGACAGAGCATTGACTGGAATTAAACTGACAAACAACTCATGGACTGATACCGGGTAGACTAACAGTTCATAATCAGATTCATTGATAAAAACTGGCACGACAGACACATTACTAGAAAGGGAACAGACAGGTGACTTAACATTAGACACATTTAGAGAAACAGAGCAGGCAGGTAGTTTATGAGTGGTTATATTATCATTGACAGGGCTAACGGGGCAGATATTGAGTGGTCTCTTAGTACCAGGATTTATGACAGGCAGGATAGAAAGTTCCAAGGCAGACCCTTGCGCTATAACAGACATTTCAGTGACTGACGGGACTAATAGTTCAAAGGCAGCCTCTTTGGCTGGGTCAGGACAGGAAAATGGTTCATAATTGACCTCCATGGCCAGTTCAAGACAGGACGAAAGTTCATAACCAGCCTCCTCGGTTGATTCAGGGCAGGACAACAGTTCAAGAGTGGCCTCTGTGGCCGTGAAAGGACAGGACGAGGGATCGCAGACGGCCTCCATAGCAGTGACAGGACAGGACGAGGATTCACAAGTGGATACCACTGACACCTCTGGAGGTTCTGCAGCAGTTGCCGCCACCTCTGGAGGTTCTACAGTGGTAAACTCAGGACACAGGAAGAGTTCAGTAACGGTCTCCTTGACCGCAATACTACAGGCTAAGAGAGCTTTGCTGGGCGCCACCATCATACAAGGGGCTGAGGCGAGCCCTGCTGCTTCTGGAGGTTCTGCAGAGGGTGCCATCACCTCGGGCAGTTCTGCGGTGGTGTACGCAGCCCAAACGCAACAAAGCGATTCCCATCCTGAGAAGCACTTCGGACAGGGGAGTTAGTTCATGGACAGGAGTGTTAAAGTGAGCTGGTTTGGGGATACCAGCTGCACGTGTAGACACCAGTGGTGCATCCCTCACACTGGATACCAGACTACGATGCTGAAGGACTGACCTTGAATATCTGGGTGTGGCAGATAGGACGTGCTGTGACTCTGGACGATCAGCCGAGACGTGCTGTGACTCTGGACGATCAGCCGAGACGTGCTGTGACTCTGGACGATCAGCCGAGACGTGCTGTGACTCTGGACGATCAGCCGAGACGTGCTGTGACTCTGGACGATCAGCCGAGACGTGCTGTGACTCTGGACGATCAGCCGAGACGTGCTGTGACTCTGGACGATCAGCCGAGACATGACAAGACTCTAGGAGATCAGCTGAGACGTGAAGTGACTCTGGATGATCAGCTGTGACGTGACCTGAGTAATGACGACCAACTGCGACTTGACTTGATTCATGACGATTAACTGTGACTTGATTGGATTCATGTAGATCAACTGTGACTTGATTGGACTCGTGAAGATCAGCTGTGACGTGAAGAGACTCTGGCAGATCAGCTGTGACATGAAGAGATTCTGGCAGATCAGACGAGACATGGCGAGGCTCTGGAAGATCAGACGAGACATGGCGAGGCTCTGGAAGATCAGACGTGACTTGACTTGGTTCTTTAAGATCAACTGTGAATTGTCTTGGCTTATAAAGATCAACTGTGACTTGACTTGGCTCATGAAGAGTGGCCATGACGGGATGAGACTCAGGAAAGGCAGCCATTTTGTGGAAAGTTGCTGTGTTGGCAGCCATTTTGCAAAGAGGCTCTTGTCCGGCAGCCATTATGTGAACAGACTCTGGTGTGGTGCCATGTTCCTCCTCAACGACATCCACAGTGAACACAGAGCCGTTCAAAATTAGTGCATAGTCCATAAAGTCCTTTAAACTACAATTGAACTTTCCTTCAGGGAACCATGATTTAATAGGCTCATTAAGTCCAAAACGAAAAAAGTCCTTTAGCACAACTTCTTCGAAGGGTACCTGATAGGATAACTCACAAAACTGCTGTACATAGTCCTCTATCGATAAATCCCTCTGACGTAGACACAATAACCAGTTAACCGGATCCATGGTGATCAGGATGACACTCAGCTGCTGGATCTGTAAATGGCGAAGTCTTCTGTAACGAACTGCTCTGAGACTTGACAGGTTGGAGATCCAAATGCAGCTTTATTGGGACAAACCAGAGATGTGATCCAAAATACAGGCAACAGGTCAAAACACAGGCAGGCAATCCAAACAATAAACAAAGCAGGAAACTCAGGCAAAGGGTAAATCCAAAAAACAGGCAAGAGATCAAAAGACATAAATCCAGGGAGAATGCTCAGAAATGCAGTGTAACAACTAACAAGACTTCGCAAAGAATAACAAACTAAACCAGGCTTATATAGAGTGAGCAGACAGGGTAAATGAGACACAGGTGAAAACAGTGAGTGCTGATGAGACTGGGCAAAGGATTATGGGAAATGAAGTCTTTGATGGAGTGGCATGTAACAGTCTGTGTGGTGTGAATGTCTATGTAATTGGAAGGCGGCCTCTGGTGGTGAGCAGGTGAAAGATCACGGACAGGATTCATGACACATATGTAGAAAACATGGAAACGAAAATAAACAAAATAAATGGTTTGTTTGTGGTGTAAACACTTTACGTATTGGCTGATCATTTATAAGGCTTGACATCGTTCTCAGGTGCAAACTCTGGGTTTTCATATAGATTATGAAGTACCATTACAGCAGAGGCATCTTAATAAAACTGAACAAATAGCATAATTGTTTGAGTTTAATTTGGTAAGGGAAAAGACAATGAGCAGGAGATAGCAGCAGTCAAGTTTCAGTCTACACAATGTAAATTTCCTTTTTAATTAAGTTCTTCCAATGTCACACACACACACACACACACACACACCCCTAAAACATGAAACATGTAAGCGGATATTAAATCACATTTGGGTGCTTTTCATCTTCAACTTTTTAATCATGTATTAAGGGGAATATTTCAGATGAGGTATTGTGTACAAAGCAGAATTGCTCCATTTAACTATTTTATTGTAATTCAAAGTGGGAACTATCAAAGAGAAGTATCAATTAATGCAATTAATAATAAAACGTTGGCAGCATGTATAATTCATTCCTCCAGCTAAAAAGAAACCTCAGTCTACTAACAGAGCTGCTTAACTCAGGATATATTCAACAAACCCTAATTAGAAATGCTTATTGATGTTGAGTTGTAAGAGAAACTAGCTGTGTGTGTGTGTGTGTGTGTGTGTGTGTGGCAAGCTGAGATATGAATGAGGGGGAAAAAACATGGCTTAGAACAAAATACTATTGTTTTTGTTTTCTTCAGTACAAGATGTCTCTCAAAGAAAAGTGTATACTGTACCATTTCCAATCAATGCAGATAATGAAGCTCCACGTACTGAACAAAGGCAGCTGATTGGAAAATTAGAAAACAAATGCAGGAAATGCCAAAGGATTACTGTGAGTATGAATCATTGCATTATTTTTTTTTTCTGTTGAAAAGTTAACATGAAATCAAAAGCAACCTTGTTTGATTTCTTAGCACAGGTTCCTGCAATATATAGGAACATGCAGTAAGGATAAGTGTATATACTGTATGCATGCTACTAGAAAAAAAAAAAAAAAAACCTTTCTTAGGGTATTTAAATATTACATTTTTTTATTATATATAAAATATTTGAGAATATGAGAATATTTGAATCAACCTTATTTATTTATTTATTTATTTGTTTATTTTGACAAACCTCAGAATGTTTGTTTGTTTGATTGTTTTTATTTAAATGAATAAATAAATAACTAATAAAATAATAAATATTATTTTAATTTATCTTTTTGTTCATTTCATGAACTAAAGAATATTTAAATCAATTTTATTTTTTATTTTATTCGACAAACTTAGATTTCATTCATTCATTCTACAACCCAAATTCTGGAAATGTTGGGACGTTTTTTAAATTTGAATAAAATGAAAACTAAAAGACTTTCAAATCACATGAGCCAATATTTTATTCACAATAGAACATAGATAACATAACAAATGTTTAAACTGAGAAATTTTACACTTTTATCCACTAAATGAGCTCATTTCAAATGTGATGCCTTCTACAGGTCTCAAAAAAGTTGGCACGGGGGCAACAAAGGGCTGAAAAAGCAAGAAATTTTGAAAAGATTCAGCTGGGAGAACATCTAGCAACTAATTAGGTTAATTGGCATCAGGTCTGTAACATGATTAGCTATAAAAGGAATGTCTTAGAGAGTCTCTCAGATGTAAAGATGGGCAGAGGCTCTCCAATCTGTGAAAGAGTGCATAAAAAGATTGTGGAATACTTTAAAAACAACGTTACTCAACGTCAAATTGCAAATGCTTTGCAAATCTCATCATCTACAGTGCATAACATCATCAAAAGTTTCAGAGAAACTGGAGAAATCCCTGTGCTTAAGGGACAAGGCCGAAGACCTTTGTTGGATGCCTGTGGTCTTCGGGCCCTCAGATGACACTGCATCACTCATCGGCATGATTCTGTCATTGACATTACTAAATGGGCCCAGAAATACTTCCAGAAACCACTGTCGGTAAACACAATCCGCCGTGCCATCTGCAGATGCCAACTAAAGCTCTATCATGCAAAAAGGAAGCCATATGTGAACATGGTCCAGAAGCACCGTCGTGTCCTGTGGGTCAAGGCTCATTTAAAATGGACTGTTTCAAAGTGGAAAAGTGTTCTATGGTCAGGCGAGTCCAAATTTGACATTCTTGTTGGAAATCACGGACACCGTGTCCTCCGGGCTAAAGAGGAGGGAGACCTTCCAGCGTGTTATTAGCATTCAGTTCAAAAGCCAGCATCTCTGATGGTATGGGGGTACATAAGTGCATACGGTATGGGCAGCTAACATGTTTTGGAAGGCACTATGAATGCTGAAAGGTATATAAAGGTTTTAGAGCAAAATATGCTCCCCTCCAGATGACGTGTATTTCAGCAGGACAATGCAAAACCACATACTGCAGCTATTACAACAGCATGGCTTCGTAGTAGAAGAGTCCGGGTGCTGAATTGGCCTGCCTACAGTCCAGATCTTTCACCTATAGAGAACAATTGGCGCATACGTCAAAGATGACCACGAACTCTTCAGCAGCTGGAAACCTATATCAGGCAAGAATGGGACCAAATTCCAACACCAAAACTCCAGAAACTCATAACCTCGATGTCCATACGTCTTCAAACTGTTTTGAAAAGAAGAGGAGATGTTACACCATGGTAAACATGCTCCCGTCCCAAACTTTTTTGAGACCTGTAGCAGGCATCAAATTTGAAATGAGCTCATTTTGTGCATAAAATTGTAAAATTTCTCAGTTTTAACATTTGTTATGTTATCTATGTTCTATTGTGAATAAAATATTGGCTCATGTGATTTGAAAGTCTTTTAGTTTTCATTTTATTCAAATTTAAAAAATGTCCCAACATTTCCAGAATTTTGGTTGTATTGCCAGGAGTCATTATTTAAGTATACACTCAAATCCCCACCTTTGCACATTTTTTCAGCTGTGTTGATTGGTTGCAGAGGAAAAGCAAAGATATTTATTGCCTTGTTAGTCATTTTTCTTTTTTTCCCTGCAGTCTCGATAGAGTTGAAGACCCCCACGAGACATAAAACACACTGGAACTAACAGCTGCCATGAAGCCGTAATGATCAACAGCTTTGACAACTTACCATTCTGACCCCGCGTTAGAAATAAGGAGCTCAGGACCGCTGCTATGTATGTGTATGAATCACGGTTTCACGGTCAGAGACGACTCCGGACAGATAAACTCACTCAACGGATTACTGGACCGGACCTGCCTCGAGACAGACCGCGGGCGAATTACAACCATCCAGTGCAAACTGCTTCATCTGCAGAAAAGGTGACACAGAAATTGCCTAGGTATCAGCCAAAATGTTAAATCTATTAGATAACCTTCCACAATTTGCTGAAATGCTGAGCCTCACAAATATCCTTTCATTGGCACATTGCCTGTGAGGGAGTGATTACGGTCACACCCCATAGAAAAAAAATATTAAAAACCCTGAAACTTTCTGGAAATTTGAGTCTTTCACAATAAACAAGGTCAGAGATTACCAATGAAGTTGTGGTAATGGAGGAGTGTTAATAATTTTGGCATATATTTGAGAAAAAAAAAGAAAAAAGTTTTTTGTGCAATTATTCTTGGAATTATTTATCTTTTTTCTCTTTTATTTTTGTTTGTTGTGAACATTCATTTGAGTACAATCATGTAGCATATTTCAAGTTACATACAATGCTCAATGCAACCATAGAATTTCTTGTACAATTATGTACAATTACCTAGTATGTTTTAACTATAAATTGCACTCAACCTTTGTTAAATTGTTTCAAAATATAACCTGTTTTCCTTTTTACAAAGAAAAGTAACGTTAAAATAAAATGCATAAAAAATAAAATTAATTAATTTAAAAAAATAAATAAATAAAAAAATAAACAAATTTGGGTAACTATATACATCCAGGGTGAGAACATGTGTCCTAATTCAATTCCATCCAGAATAACCTCAAATGACCTTCATTATGTATATAGATATTAAACAGAGTACATGCGTATTCACAAACATGTACATATAGACACACACACAGGCATATGTTATATTACATATCTAACTATATATTGATCATCTTTTATTTATTTATAACAACAAAATCAGACCTTCTTTCTGATACATATTCAACCCATTTCCTCCACTTTCCCAGAAAGGCATCCTTCTATAAATTAACCAAAAAAGTGATCTTTTCCATTGTATAAATCTCTATGGTCACATCTATCCAATTATCTAAAGTTGGTCTCTCTTGTTTTAACTATTTACGTGTGATTGCTTTCTTATTGACTGCTAAAAGCACACCCATCAGGTATTTATTATCTGCTGTTACTATATCTGGACATACGCAGCCAAATCTTGGAATTACTTCACTTTAGTCTATGTTGTGCTCCGGTCATTTTGACCCTAAGAGTAGTTTCGTTTTTTTTTTTTTTTTTTGGCTAAAATTCTAAAAAGAAAAAGAAAAAAAATTCACTCAAAAACTGAGGTGCATAACCTCAAATTAATGAGGCCTATGACTAATCAGTTCCAAAAAGAAAACAAGCTGACAGAAATACTGAATGTAGCATAATAAGAGATTTACAAGCAATTTAGCACAGCAAAAGAGTAATAAATAATAATAAATAGTAAATTGTCCTTTTCATTTTAAATTATAAGAATATTTGCAATCATTAAGAAATATCAGATTAAAGTTGGAATTGAATAATGAATTTGACACAAAAATTACATTTTGATACTTTACTCACCTTTGTGTCCTTCCAATTTTATTTTATTTTATTTAATTTTATAAAAAAAAAAAAGAAGAAAAACAAAGCGTTCCATATCCAATATTTTTGTTGTTGTTGTTGTTGTTGTTGTTGTTGTTGTTGTTGTTCCAACCAAACTTCATGTGTGGTTAAATATTATGATGACTTAAATTTGTGGTGTATCAGATAGACCATAGTCACAAAACTGTACCTTGACAGTGCAGAAGCAACACGAAAAGAAGGAAAAATGCTTTTTGAAAAGCATCAAAAGTATCAAAGCAAGTGCTAATGTACATTCAGGGTACAGCAGGCAAAATAGAGGCAGCATTTATTTTCCTTCATCAGTCACAATGACAGGAGTTATAGGACTGCAATTATGCACTAGAGAGAGAGTGATTTGAGCAGCGGGTGGACATATTTAAACTCGACTGCTTGCTAAATGATATGAGTCCTAAAAGGAGTTTGAGCTCTCAGAATTCACTATCTTGAGAATCACCTGCTGGCCTGTAGTTCCTCTGTAGATCTGCTTCAATCCAGAGAAGGGCTCTTCACATCCTTGTCCTCAAAGCCCCTTGAAGTCTGTGACAGTTTGTGGCTCAGCATGGACTTGGAATATGTGCTCGTTCTTTCTCCAGCACCTCTGAGACAAATGAGATAAAGACGAGAATTGAGAATTACACTATAAACACTTTAAAAGAGACAGACGTTTGTGACAGAAGTTTGTGAAAGATGTTTTCTCTGTTTTGGAGGGATGATCATTTTTAAATCATACCTTATTTATTGCATCAAAATTTGTTAATACTGCACTATAGTTAGGGGTGGATAATTTTATCAGTTGTTTATTATTCATGCAAAAATATATTACTGTTATAGTTTTTATTAATAACCATTGCTATAGCTGATAACTTTGTCTAGTGTTCTTATGAATGTTTATAACATGATTTGTGAACATTTAACTACTATACTGAATGACATAGCATAGACTTCTTCATGGCTAGTATGTACTTTTTCTACAGATCTGTGTTCTAGTGTTAAATACTGTTTTTGACAACGTTGATAATAAAGTTTCTGACAGATAATATCATGCTATTTATGCTCTTCCCTTACCGAATGTCGTATCCTGTCAGCAATAACCTGTCTATGCCATGGGCTTTTTTGATTACTGTCAGTTTGAGTGCCGGCGATGCAGTGTTGCCAGATATTGTTATTAAAAACAAAAAATAAACCGAAATTATTTCAAATCTTTTGCAAATAAGATAAGCTAAAGATATCGCTGAGCCCAAACTACAACTTCCTACTTTATAACTCACTAAAGTGCAAATTAAGTGGAAAAGACAAGTATAAAACGCTTATAATAGCTGGATCTGACAACACTAAAATTCTTGCAAACTGTCTAAACTGAATTATACATGTCATGCAGATATTCATATGAGGAGTTTAACAGCAAATTAGTCATTCAGAGAACAAATTTTATTTTTGAACAAGGTCCGGACCTCAGTGGCCTCATAAGTGGCTACGGGCCTGCGTATAGTGAGTCTAGGCTCCAGACAATTACTGGTGAAGGTGTAGCGGGTCTGCAGTCTGGATTTTGGATGAAATGGTGGTGAGTCTGGGAGCACGGACTGTATTGATTTTGGTTCAGCACTGGGTAATGTTTGCAATACAAAACAGGTAGCTCTTCTTCTGTTATTCCCAAAGACGACGAAGGTTACCTTGGAAACTTGTCACCAGTTGATGCACTTTATTCCAAACAAGTTACTATAATAACAAGCATGGACTACCTCTATGGAGCAATTTATTATCATGTGTTGTGCTCAAGGGTGAGATGATGAAAGGCCAGGAGGTCTATCTATCTGTCTATCTATCTATGTATCATTTGTACTAACTGATAACTGATGGTACATTTACACCATCTGGTAGTCTATCTCTTTACAATATGAAGCTCAATATTGTCATGATGTCATTTTCCTCCGAAGTAATTAGTTACATGATATTTACAGCTCAGATGATTGGCTCAAAAAGTTATACGGTGGAGCAAAGATGGCAGATTTCAAATTGCATACTTCTGCTATTTCTAGTGTTGCCAAGTCCATCGTTTTACCACAGAATTAGGTTACTTTTATACTTTTTCCAAAGGTTGTTTTTTTTTTTTTAGTCTAGGGGTTGAAGCAAACCACCCCAACCCCCTGCGACTGTTATTTTGATAGCCAGTTTTCCCCGGAACACAATTGCTTGTGCTTTGGCTATTTAAGTAGCAATTGGACTGACTTTTTTACGCAGACCTGGCAACCCTGGTTGTTTCCTGCACCAGCCAATCGAAATCAGTGAGAATTCTAGCAGATAGCTTTCCAGGTATAACAGACCTCCTTAACCAAAACCTGATCTGTTTTTTGGCTGTTGTTCTGTCAAGTATAATTTAGAGGCATAACTCTGAAGAGAGCATCAGAGACTAAATCAAAGCATTATAGTCAACACTATGCTCCCCTGTGCTAGGTTCTATAGTCTTCTTTCTACAGCCATAGCATCTTAAGCAGCTTAAGGTTCTATATGCTCCCTCCTCAACATACGCAATCTGTTCCCAGCATGCTCTCCTTTCCATTCCAACTACAGTTAACTGTGAGCGTAATGTTCAAGCTTAACTGTAAGCTCAGTGTTACTGCTGGAACTGATGTTGCTGTCATGTTCCAGTGCAGTGTATGCTGCATTATACATGCTAGGCCAGATGCTTCGGTATCTGCTGAAAATATTTCTGCAACTACAAATGGCAGTACTATGGTGTAGTGGGCAATCATAAGGTGACCATACATCCTCTTTTTAAATTGCCTACTTTGTTTTCCTATTGTTTTCATGCTTCCTGAAGGTAATGACTGAAAAGTATTGACCAATAGCGTGCAGGCATTGTACCAAATTGACCAATCGTGGCGTGCGAGAAGGTGGGATCTTTTTGAAGTGTGGGAAATTTTGAAATGTGTCATTTTAATAAAATGTATAAAAATTCTTCTGTTAATGTTTTTTTTATTAGAATATTTCTTTATTTATACATACATTAGAGACAGCTGGTAATCAACATCCACAAATGCTGTCAATTAAGTTTAACTCAACCTGGAATATTCCTTAAGAATGTTAAGTCTCCCCCTGCTGGCAGTATAGAGAATCAGGCACAGGAAAGCATGAACAGAGGGGTGATGCACCATATGACTACCATCTTTCATGCTGCTCTTGTCGTTTGGTACTCTGTGTTGGCTCGTTCTATCACCTGCATCTACATGCAAATGACTAGCAGAGACCCAGAGCAGGAGAGAGAAGAGTACTCATAAATGAATCATTTGTCTGACACTGCCATCCTTGTCACTGGCTTAATCTCCAGAAGAGGGTCCAAAAATGGTATGTTATCTACTGAGGTGGACGCAAAACAAGGGACTACAGAGTTATGAAGATAATTTTCTTTCCTGCACTAAAATGCTTCTTGTATGCGCAGGCTCTCTGGTTTATATTTCCCTCTGGTTCAAGGCAGTGGCAAACAGCTCAAGTTCCATATTAAATTATGCAACACTGTTGTAAACTCACTGCGTTAGTCTCTTCAACACTGTGCATAAACAACCAAACACTGCGAAATAGCTGATCGTTGAAGCTCAAAGGCAGAATGGCAGAAAATGATGCTTTCACTGTTGCATGTTTACAAGGAGGGTAATTAGCAAGGTTAGTGAACAAAAAACACCTGTTTGATTCAGGTCTTGAGAAAGCCCTTTGTGCGGAAAACAAAGGGACTGTGTGAGTGTCCGTGAAAAAACAACAGAGTGCATGATAATGAGATTCAGGAGAACAAAGCACTTGAGGCGAAAACAAGGGGGCAAGGAGGGTGGATCGGAAAACCTCTGAACAGAATCCTGATGTTGTTCGTGGCCTCATGAAAATGGATTCCAGAAAAATACCTTGCGTCCAGAAACAATTGCTTTCTCGACTGAATGAAGGATTTATTCAGGTTATGGTACATGCAGCCAGCATGGCAAATGTCATTAATGAGAATCGGTAACAGTTTGAAAACAAATCTTGTGCTTTCATATACTAGGCTTATGGATTTTCAAGGAGATGGATTATCCCTCTGCTCATTTTCCTGGATGGAAGTGCAGAAAACCATGTTAGAATGACATGAATATGAAATTGGGAACCCGTTTCATTAGCTTCGACAGTCCAATTATGCATGATGCGTCTGTGCACACTTCCTGCATATGATTTGCATGAATGTAAATTCATCCCATAAGGACTGCAGAATTTAGCGTGTTTAGCTCCAATTAAGATTTGATGGCTTCAGTGGCTTTATGGTAATAAATCTGCAGAATTCCGTAGAATTACAGCTTTGAAAGAATGTGAAATAAGGGAGACCAGGGCTAGCTGTCACAGAAACTTAATAACTATAAGGTTTTAAATTAAAGGAACAGTTCTCCCAAAAATTTACTCAAATTACTCATCCTCAGGCCATCCAAGATGAAGATTAGTTTGTTTCTTCATCACAACAGATCAGGCGTATTTCTCGCCTGATTCAGATTAAACTACTTATGTTATGCAGCTTTACCTGTATTGCCCAAAACAAATTTCCCTAAAGAGACAAAAAAAGTATATATGATTTGATGATGATGAACTTTTCACTTGAGAAAGCAATATTATGGACTGAGGACTTGCATTGTAGCTAGACTTGTAAAAAAGCTGATAGATTTGTTTATTATAAACATGCATCTTAAGTGAAGTGATGACTATAGTTGTGTTGTGGATTATTGTGATGTTTTTATCAGCTGTTTGGACTCATTCTGACGGCACCCATTCACTGCAGAGGATCAATTGTTGTGCAAGTGATGTAATGTTAAATTTCTACAAATCTGTTCTGATGAAGAAACAAACTCATCTACATCTTGGTTGGCCTGAGTGTGAGTAAATGTTCAGCAAATTTTTGGATGAACTATTCCTTTAAAAGTCATTACACATTCACATTAACATTATAATGTGAAAGCATATTTCATTATAAGTGTATCTTTTTTCATGGGCATTTTCCTGAGCTTTGTATGTGCTTATACGCTATTGGTAATCAAATAAATAAAGAAAAATTTAAGTATTATTCAATGCAGTAAATGGTATGACAATTAGCCCCAGTCTCACTTATGTGGATGAGCTGGAGAGGAGTTGGTTTAGTCTATACTGTGCATAATCTGGCATGCTACAGTATTTTAGGCATTTATGTATTCTGGATGGCAGCAGCTCATAATGCTTTATTTTATTGCTCATTGTTCACTGCTATTAATGTTGCATGAAAATAGAGCTTGAAAAATGGGAATTTAATTAGAGCATAAATATTTTTAATCAGCTATTTTTCAGAGTGGATGCAACCATGTGGACTTTTAGAGAACCCTAGGCGCTGTGCTATAATTAACGCACACAGCTCTGCAACCTCAAAAAACATAAGAGCATTTTCTCTCTGCATTGAATTTTTTGGTTGTTTTAGTAGTTTAATAGTTGAATTTTTATTTATTTATTGTAAAACTGCTTTGTGTACTTGCTAAAAAGCTAGTTGTTCCAAATGCAATCTTCTGATAATCTGGTAAAACTTTTATTTTCAATAATATATAGTGATATACTGTATAAAGAGAAGGCATTTTTGAACTTTTAAACAACAATGACGACAATAATAATAATATTTTTTATTTATATAGTGCCTTCAAGACCCCAATGTAGCTTTACCAGAAACAGAAAACAATCATGCAGCAAAAAAGTGTAGAAACAGCATTGCAATGTCAAAGACCAGAACAACAAATAAAACAGGACAAAGCAAAAAAATAAAATAAAATAAAATAAAAAATAACGAAGATACAGTTACAAGAAAAGAAGCAGCATTATAGTGTTAAGGGTCAGAAACATTAGAGAAACATTAGACATTGGAGTATTTCCTTTTTTGTTTTTTCCTTCTTTTTTTTTCTTGTTAAATAGTACACTTATTGTGGTCATAATCCAATAAATTAAATATCAAATATAAATTTTGATTGAGTTTTATTTCTACTTCCTTAATTTTAAATTTCAATTCTATACCTGTTTGTTACCTGATTTTAAATTCAAATCATTCCCATTTTGATTTTGAATGGCACACAAATTGCTGCCTAAATGCAAGCTTCATAGAACGTGTTACCAGTAGGTTTAGTCCAAACTAGAATCATAAGGCTGAGGTGTAAAAGCTTAATTTACACCATTTCTTCAAGAATCAATTACTTGAGACCTGAGAGAATGAGCTCATTGGGTTAAATGATTCAAGGCCGCTAAATTTCACATCACAGCACAGCGGAGCTGCTGGAAATGCTGAAGGGATCACTACAGGCCTAATGAAGAGAGGCTGACTGACTGATTGACAGGATAAAGGACTTCTGCAGCCTCTCTTTCGGTTAAACTGGGTCAGACACTGCTGTGAGATTCTCTTTAAACTCAAAACAAGCCATAATCAGGTCTTAGTGCATTTTAGCTTTGATCAAATGCTGTATGGTGTAACTGACAAGGCTATTGGTGGCTATATTTAATTCACCTACTACAAAATATGGGGCGGCCGGTGTTAAAATACTTGAATCGAGAAGTCACTGAACTTTTTTTCTTTTTTTCATCAGCAGATGTTCTCATGTCCCTGAAGAGTATATTTAGACCTTTAAAGGAAAGAACTGAGTTGATTTCATAAACCACAGTGGACCAGAGTAAATCGGGGACGCTTTTTTTGGTAGCGCCACTTTCCTGGTGCTAAATTATTTAACACCGCAGAGCGAACTGAATTGAGAAGGATGATGTGGGAAATCAAGTCCAGCTTGTTCAACCAACTCTTCAAGCAGACATTATATTAAACATGCAGTTTTACTAGCCAGTCTTGTAATTATTAAAATATATTGAGGTGTCTTTACCTACACAAGCTTTATGTATAAAAGATGACAGTTGTCCACCTGAAATGAATGCTACTGATGTTACGGATGTTTTTGATGCTAACAAGCTGTAGACATCGCCACAGGGGGTGTCTGAACTTAAGAATTAATAAACACTTGCTTTAAACTCCTCCAATCAACAATGGACCACTTTTTATCGACTGCACAACAGGTTGTGAATCATGGAGAAAATTATTTGTTTGCAAGAAGCTTAAAAAAAAAATAAGCCCACTTTGATGTACGTGTAAAGCTTTGCTCAGTTCCTTTTAGAAAAATCAAAGGCAGACGATAATCTTTGCCATATCTGTGCAAAGATTATAAATTCAGTATCAGAAGTCTGGAATAGTCATCTGTGTATGAGATTTATGGTGAATTCAATGACACATGCATCATTATTCAAGTAAAAAAAAACTGCTCAGATCTGTATTCCAACTGAAAACACTATTTTGAAATGTAAAGAAGCATCCTTTCATTTGCCAGACGGCTCAATTTGTGACCCAAATTATTGTAAACTTTGGTAACGAGCATCGGAGGGGCATGCAGTATGATCAAAGTGAAAGTATATGCCAGTTTCTTCTATTATTTATGTTTTGCTGAACAGGAAAAACATGCATAGAACTTTCAGAGTTTTGCACTGAAAATATTGAGACAAATTGATTTTTTTTTTTCACTAAAAATCTTTTCTTTTGGTAATTGCACAGTGAAAAAAAAAAAAGAGTAAAATTAGTCAGTTTTCAAGTGTTAAGACATGGAAAAAAACAGTCTGGGTTGTAAAATCGCAATATGTTTTCTCTGTAGTTGAGAATTTCCAGAAGTTGTACTACAGCAATGGATCCCAGCAGGCACCAGACGTCTATGTAACGTTAGGTTGATGTTGGACATGACGTCGGACAGACGTTGCATTTTGGTTGAAAGTGAAAATCGGGTTGACGTCAATATTTGACGTCAATTTGATGTTGACTTAACGTTGGATTTTGGTTGCACAACCTAAAAACAACAAAATCTCAACGTCAGCTGACGTCGGTATTGGACATCAATTTAACATTGACATTAGACGTTGAATTTACGTTGAATTTTGGTCACCCGACGTCACAACCAAAATTTAACCAAATATCAACGTCTTATGACGTTGTGCGCCTGTTTTGTGCCTGCTGGGATTGACCTGACTGACCATAATGTTTCAAACCTTTTTTTTTTTCTTTTGATACTCCATAATGATTTTTATTTTATAGATAGCAAAATTTACAACAAAAAAAAAAAGACAATTCAGATTTTAAATTACATGTAGGTGAGTAAATGACATACAGGTGCATCTCGATAAATTAGAATGTCGTGGAAAAGTTCATTTATTTCAGTAATTCAACTCAAATTGTGAAACTCGTGTATTAAATCAATTCAATGCACACAGACTGAAGTAGTTTAAGTCTTTGGTTCTTTTAATTGTAATGATTTTGGCTCACATTTAACAAAAACCCACCAATTCACTATCTCAACAAATTAGAATACTTCATAAGACCAATAGAAAAAAAATTAAAAAAACAAAAAAAAAAAAAAACATTTTTAGTGAATTGTTGGCCTTCTGGAAAGTATGTTCATTTACTGTATATGTACTCAATACTTGGTAGGGGCTCCTTTTGCTTTAATTTCTGCCTCAATTCGGCGTGGCATGGAGGTGATCAGTTTGTGGCACTGCTGAGGTGGTATGGAAGCCCAGGTTTCTTTGACAGTAGCCTTCAGCTCATCTGCATTTTTTGGTCTCTTGTTTCTCATTTTCCTCTTGACAATACCCCATAGATTCTCTATGGGGTTCAGGTCTGGTGAGTTTGCTGGCCAGTCAAGCACACCAACACCATGGTCATTTAACCAACTTTTGGTGCTTTTGGCAGTGTGGGCAGGTGCCCAGTCCTACTGGAAAATTAAATCAGCATCTTTAAAAAGCTGGTCAGCAGAAGGAAGCATGAAGTGCTCCAAAATTACTTGGTAAACAGGTGCAGTGACTTTGGTTTTCAAAAAACACAATGGACCAACACCAGCAGATGACATTGCACCCCAAATCATCACAGACTGTGGAAACTTAACACTGGACTTCAAGCAACTTGGGCTATGAGCTTCTCCACCCTTCCTCCAGACTCTAGGACCTTGGTTTCCAAATGAAATACAAAACTTGCTCTCATCTGAAAAGAGGACTTTGGACCACTGGGCAACAGTCCAGTTCTTCTTCTCCTTAGCCCAGGTAAGACGCCTCTGACGTTGTCTGTGGTTCAGGAGTGGCTTAACAAGAGGAATACGACAACTGTAGCCAAATTCCTTGACACGTCTGTGTGTGGTGGCTCTTGATGCCTTGACCCCAGGTTCAGTCCATTCCTTGTGAAGTTCACTCAAATTCTTGAATTGATTTTGCTTGACAATCCTCATAAGGCTGCGGTTCTCTCGGTTGGTTTTGCATCTTTTTCTTCCACTCAACTTTCTGTTAACATGCTTGGATACAGCACTCTGTGAACAGCCAGCTTCTTTGGCAATGAATGTTTGTGGCTTACCCTCCTTGTGAAGGGTGTCAATGATTGTCTTCTGGACAACTGTCAGATCAGCAGTCTTCCCCATGATTGTGTAGCCTAGTGAACCAAACTGAGCAGTGTTAATTTCATCAACGAAGACCATGACGAAAAATATTCGTTAACGAACATTTTTTCTGTGACTAAGACGTGACGTTGACGAGCTAAAAATAATATCCGATGATAAAAACTATGACAAAATGTATGCCGCGTTTTCGTTAACAAGACGAGACGGGACTAAAATGCTATTTGAGGACTAATTTACCGGACATTCAAAATACATCCTATAGGCTAAGTTAACTGTCTTGCCTTTCAAAATGTGCGTCTCTGTCATTGGATTGCGATCGGATGGGGGGCGTTTGCATATCTAGTCTCAGTATGGCAGCCACAGTGTATGGACAGGCTACCAAAACGCGAACTAGCGATCTGAAACTATGGCCTCAGGTTAGAGATAGGGTGACCTGACGTCCCCTTTTTTCCCGGGAGTCACAATTCATTGTCGATTAACTTAAAGATAGTGAAGGCGGGACAGGCGGATAGAAGTGCTCTCTCTCGCGCACGCTCCACTTCTTCAGTTCTCACACAGCGCGCGATCAGTTCTCGGTGCTCAAATACACACACAGCAGTCCAAATGTGTATCGTGTAGAGTATCTCTCATAAATACAGTCAGTTATGGCTTAAGTGAACGTAAACAGGTGGGTGAAAACTGAATGTGTGTCAGTATTACATGCATGCCTTCCGTCTTAAAGGGACAGCATTCCTAATTAAATACCTATCTGTCATTAATGTTAACCAACAAAAGATGTTAAATAAATGTAAACATGTTAAGTAAACCTACTGTATCTGAAAAATTAGTTCAATTTGTACCTCAACCCAAAATTCAAATTTGAATTGATTAAAATTTCTCATGAGCTTAATTGATTTGGTCTAAAGAGAGAATAATTAATGACTATTTCTGTTAGAAGACTACACGTAAAATAGCTACCTAAATAAATGTTGGTAACTACAGTTTGACTAAAAGTAATGACTAAAAGTTGACAAAAATGTAATGACTTTTCGTCGACTAAAACTATGAAAGACTCAAATGACTAAAATGTGACTAAAGCTATTAAGTATTTTCGGCTCAAGACTAAGACTAAATCAAAAATGCCTGTCAAAATTAACACTGAAACTGAGAGACCATTTTGAAGGCTCAGGAAACCTTTGCAGGTGTTTTGAGTTGATTAGCTGATTGGCATGTCACCATATTCTAATTTGTTGAGATAGTGAATTGGTGGGTTTTTGTTAAATGTGAGCCAAAATCATCACAAATAAAAGAACCAAAGACTTAAACTACTTCAGTCTGTGTGCATTGAATTCATTTAATACACAAGTTTCACAACTTGAGTTGAATTACTGAAATAAATGAACTTTTCCACAACATTCTAATTTATTGAGATGCACCTGTATATGTCTCACTCTTATGTCGTTCCTTTAATATTTATCACTGAAAAATACACTGGAAAAAATGGTGTAGAAATTGCTAGTAAATCTCACAAACATTTACACAGAAACGGTACAGTGAGGGAAAAAATTATTTGATCCCCTGCTGATTTTGTACGTTTGCCCACTGACAAAGAAATGATCAATCTAAAATTTTAATGGTAGGTATATTTGAACAGTGAAAGACAGAATAACAAAAAAAAAAAATCCAGAAAAACTAAATTGATTTGCATTTTAATGAGTGAAATAAGTATTTGACCCCTTCGCAAAACATGACTTAGAATTTGGTGGCAAAAGCCTTGTTGGCAATCACAGAGGTCAGACGTTTCTTGTAGTTGGCCACCAGGTTTGCACACATCTCAGGATGGATTTTATCCCACTCCTCTTTGCAGATCCTCTCCAAGTCATTAAGGTTTCGAGGCTGATGTTTGGCAACTCGAACCTTCAGCTCCCTCCACAGATTTTCTATGGGATTAAGGTCTGGAGACTGGCTAGGCCACTCCAGGACCTTAATGTGCTTCTTCTTGACCCACTCCTTTGGTGCCTTGGCCGTGTGTTTTGGGTCATTGTCATGCTGGAATACCCATCCACAACCCATTTTCAATGCCCTGGCTGGCTTCAATGCCCTGGCCCTGACGGTACATGGCCCTGTCCATCGTCCCTTTGATGCGGTGCAGTTGTCCTGTCCCCTTAGCAGAAAAACACCCCCAAAGCATAATGTTAATGGGGAGGGTGTTCTGGGTCATAGGCAGCATTCCTCCTCCTCCAAACACGGCGAGTTGAGTTGATGCCAAAGAGCTCGATTTTGGTCTCATCTGACCACAACACTTTCACCCAGTTTTCCTCTGAATCATTCAGATGTTCATTGGCAAACTTCAGACAGGCCTGTACATGTGCTTTCTTGAGCAGGGGGACCTTGCGGGCGCTGCAGGATTTCAGTCCTTCAAGGCGTAGTGTGTTACCAATTGTTTTCTTGGTGACAATGGTCCCAGCTGCCTTGAGATCATTGATAAGATCCTCCCGTGTAGTTCTGGGCTGATTCCTCACCGTTCTCATGATCATTGAAACTCCACGAGGTGAGATCTTGCATGGATTCCCAGACCGAGGGAGATTGACAGTTATTTTGTGTATCTTCCATTTTGCGAATAATCGCACCAACTGTTGTCACCTTCTCACCAAGCTGCTTGGCGATGGTCTTGTAGCCCATTCCAGCCTTGTGTAGGTCTACAATCTTGTCCCTGACATCTTTGGACAGCTCTTTGGTCTTGGCCATGGTGGAGAGTTTGGAATCTGATTGATTGATTGCTTCTGTGAACAGGTTGTCGTTTATACAGGTAACAAGCTGAGATTAGGAGCACTCCCTATAAGAGAATTTGATTTATCAAATTCACTAACTGCCCACAATCTAGTCCAACTAGACACTAAATGCACTACACTGTTGAATTAAGCTACTGTCATTCTTTTCCCTGCCTCCTTTCTATGCAAATTAGGTTTATTATTGATTGCACCTTATTCACAGAATATCACTGTGATATTTGCCTGGTGCAATAAATGTTTTACTATTAACGCCCGCAGAAAGCAGGTGGTAAATGTAATTTTAAGAAAGATATTTTTTTGTTTTTTGTTTTGCATTTTGTATTCATTGTGTCAGCTGTTATTCATCAAATGATGGAGAAGAATATTATAAGACACCTTTGGCATTTTAAAGAGCATCAGGAGCCCGGATCGCAGTGATGGTCAGTCCCAGCATTAGTATGCAAGATTGAGATAGTCTAGCCAGCCTGAAATTAAATAAACGTCACTATCAGCCAGTGCAATTCCTATTGAATTCTTAGTGAATTGCCCCTTGAATGTTAAAGAGATAATCAAGCTTTGCGAGTGGAGCAGGTTCACTAATTTCTCTAATTTCCCAATTTCTGCAAGAATTTGTTTCAGTCCACCAGGAGTATCAAAACCGACACATCAAACACAATTGAACATCCACTTTCTGGGCTCATTAAGACCCCGAGACAAATAGATTATTATTTCAAGCCCTGATATATGTAACCAGCGACTAATCTGTTAAACTGATGCCAAAAACCTACAGCCCTATAGGCATTTACACAGTAATCTGCCAGTATAGGTATTGTATATATGTAATCAATTTTAGACCCAAGAGAGCAAACAGAAATTTGCTACAGACCACTAATCCCATTCTCAATGGTATCATTTTAATTCTATTAGTGTCGAACTTGTTGGCTGTTATTACCCACGTGGGACTACTGCCATGACCTTAGTCAGATATACTGTAAAAAGGTACATTTATGAGTTAAAAAGTAGAGAGTTTGTTTAAAGGAAGAGCATTTTAAAATGAGAAGAATGTCCTTCTCTGCTATAGTTCTTTGATTCCATATGTCATATTTAGGAGATGAAAAATGCGAGAGCTCCAGCTGAATTATTTAGAGTCTGCTCCACATTTCTCTCTTAGTAAATAAATAGTGGTCCCTTGCAAGAGCCACCATACACAGCCTGGGCCGAGGCATTGAAAAACACAACACACGTTTCAATTAGAGTCAAAGGGATTGAAAAAAAAAAAAAAATGTGCAAAACACACTCAGAACAATGAAGGGGGTAGTGTAGTGTCTGGCAGGACCGTTTGAACCACATCTTATGCATTAAATTATACAGCATTTCTTTAAGACGCATTTACCAGAGCACCTGGGTAATCTGTCATTTCACTGTTTTGATAGTTTTTAGACAGAAAAGGATTGGGAATGTTTATGTTGGAGAGAGAATTCATGTTGCTTCATGGTGGTGGAAAAATAGTTTTATAAATGCATGGCCTTTTGTTTCCAACTGCTTGAAGTGGACTCAGCAAGACGAGGTGAAGAGAGCCTGAGACCACCATTTATTGCTACCATACTTCTTGTCTTCAGAATGGTATGGAAGCCTCTTTCTGCCTAAGAGTGAAAATGACTGAAAAAGTAGAACTGGAAAAAGTACACAACGTTCAAAAGTTTGTGGTCAGTAAGGAATGTTTTTTTTGTTTTTGTTTTTTTTTTTTTTGAACAAAAGAAATTAATAAATAAATGATCAAATGTGACAGTAAAACATTTATAATGCCTTTGAAGCACCTTTATTTTTAAGAGTGTAACTGGATGATGTTCATGCTAAATGGAAAGTTTTCACTCTGAATTTGTCTTAATCCAAAGGTCGAGTGAACCTAGATTCAATTCTGTTTCCTGTCTAGACATCACTCTGAGAAGAATCGCCCCTAAAGATCAGAGAAATCAAGAATGATAGACCTGCGTCTTGTCATTGGAGCCAAGGGAGAGGTACGTCCCACGGGCTACAGCGGCTGTTTGTTCCTGTCTTGCTTCTGATTAGTGGGATCAGATCCTGCCACCAGTGTGTATTCTGTGATCTGGATGGGGTTTGGCAGCTGCACAGAGTAGTTTATGGGCATTAACACAACAGCAGTATCCAGTGGGTTGTGTAACTAAAAATTTTGTTTATGGATTGTTTAGTCAAGCAACAGCTGGAATTAGGCCTGTTTCACACATCCTGTGTCTGTGGCGTGTATTTATTTGAACAGACTGTAGCATTAACACATCCCAAAATCACCACTGAGAGTAGAATATCTCCAATGAGCCATATTTTTGCCATTCGATATAAACCTATTTATAAAAAAATTTATACTTTTATACTTATTTATCAACATAATCTTTCACAGTAAAGGCTTTTATGAAGAAACAAACTACACATGCATTGTGTGACAAAATATGTCTGTCAGCTGACAGGCACACAAACAACACTATCTATTCAGTAAATCTGACAAAAATGAAGTGATTAAAGCAGTTTAAATCTACACTTTAGGGTTCGGATTGCGATCTGTGTATATTCATTAGCATTTAGATGTAAATGTAAGCTACTGTTATGTTACTAAAATGCTCACATGCCACAGATTCAGTATGTGTGAAACAGGCCTAAAATAATTGGCATAATATGCACAAATAAGAGTGGAGCAGACCATACACTTATGGGGACCTTATGTGGGAGAGGGGACCTCTTGTTTGTCTTGAACAGAAAAGTATAAAAGCACTTTACAAGTTTCTCCACATTCTTTTTTGTTTTTGTAAAAAAAAAAAAAAAAAAAAGAGAGAGAGGTAAATGTTAATGGACAAGAGCACTAAAGCCTGAGAGGGATTTAATTGCTATGTTCAGAGGCCTTAGCATCTTTGTTTTGCCCCAGTGAGTGCAATCTGTGAGCTGTGAACTTTCTTAAAAGCTTTCTTCAGAAGAAATAGCAGTAGGACATTGTCAACAGGAAAACAAACTAATAATTAGAAAGTTTCTGGCAGTGATTTATTTATTTTTATTTTTTTCTGGTTTAGAATCTTGCATGCAAATGTACATGTTTGGTAGGAGGTAAAAACAGTTTTTGGTGTCAAGTCAAAAGAAGTAATCTCTCACTGGTATTTTCTTGTAATGTATTTTAGAAAAAAATAGACCTATATAAACACAGCAAGCATCCTTAGGATAGTCAATCTTTTCAGTGTGTCTTTTGATGTAGATTGAGAGGTTTCATGTAGAGATGTTTATACCGCGTGCCAATGCTCAGTACCTGCAGCAACATCCCATCTGCTGTTGTCTGAGCTTCTAGCAGGCAGGTTTTTCATCTCCAGAGCCCTTTGATTGCTCTTTACACTTTTCACCTCATTGCTATTGCATTTATTCATTTATCTAGTTAATTCGTTAATTAGTCTCAAATTTTAATGGGAAAGCCAAGCAAATATTGATTCACTCTGTCCTCTTTTTTTTTATTTTTAAATTAGATTTTAAGCGGAAATGTGCCAGTTCTGGAAAATGCAATGCAGGATTATAATTCATTTTACTTATCATATTAAAGCTGCTAGTCTTTGAAGAATGTAAAGTTACTTTGAAGGTTCTTTGGAGTACCTTAGGTTTTTAGAGCATTCTTCTTCTAAAGAGCCTTTAAAAAGTTCCTGAAGCTAAACTCGAAGAGCATAACACTAGCAATGGCACCATGAACTTGTTTTTTAGAAGGGCAGTATTATGTGCTTTATTTTATTTATTTACTTATTCCTGCCCAGAAGCCATTATCCCAAAACAAATAATCATAGTAAATAATCCTTGTAGCATCAGCAGCCCTGGGCAGAATATGTGTTTATGATGCTGACATAGTACATTTATTCTGCATGTATTAAACAGCAGATTTATTATCTGTGTATTAAATGGCCATTGCTTTCATGGTTGTCGTGGGCCTGGAAATAGAGGAGTATTAATAAGGCCTTTTGCAAAAAAAAAAAAAAAATATATATGGTTGATATGAAAAAATGTCTCGGCACAAAAGGCTAATGGAAATAGTTGGATTATTAAGTACAAGATGTCAAAAACAAGATTTCAAAAACAAAAACCTGCATCCAGTTAAACCAAGAGTAAATTGTAGTTCTGTGCTACAGATTTTTTAATTAAGTCATTGTCAAACTCACATAATTTATGTGTAAATTAGGGTCTTTATACAATACACCTTATTTACAATAATGTCATGCTGTAAATTGCAGCTGGTAAACTGAAACAGCAGCATAAATGGACATAACCAAGCCATGTCCGTTTTGCTAGCAAATGACTCTGATCCGATCGTTTGGCTATAAACTCGCAGTTGAGAGAAAAAAAGTCAGGATTGTGAGGTAAAAAAAAAGAATTATAAAAAAATACAATTACTGCAATTTTCCTTGCATGCAGTTAAACTCAGAATTCTGAGGAAAAAGAAGAATTGTTAGATATAAACTTAGAATTGCAAGATGTAAACTTAGAATACTGACATTTTTCGCACAATTTTAAGTTTTTAATTTTATAACTTTGTGTAACATTTTAGAGATAAAAAGTCGCAAACTTTCATGCCGAAGACTGGAGTAATGGCTACAGAAAAAAAGCTTGCCATCACAGGAATAAATTAAATTAAATTAAATTTAATTTAATTAAATTAGAAATGAATAGAAAACAGTTATTTTAAATTGTAATAATATTTTACAATATTACTGTCTTTACTGTATTTTTGGTTAAATAAATGATTGTGAAGCCTTGGTGAGCACAAGGGACGTATTTAAAAAACGTTAAAAAAAGACCTTAAACTTTTAAATGATAATGTATACTATAAATAAATAAGTAAATAAATATTTACAAAAAATCATAATTTCATTAATATTGTTTATCATAGTGAGGTTCAGTTGTAAGGTTAAACAACTTTTCATTTTAATTTTAGTAATTTTTAATGGATCACTTCTCTTTGTCTGAGAAGATTTCACAAGCAGTAAACACAAGTAGAGACTCCATATGCCAACTGCATTCTCTCAATAGAAACCTATTGAATAGCGCACACTCAGCAGGGTTGACTCAATAAACATTTACAAAGAAAGCATCCAGGATCTTACTCAGCAGAACTGCCACAAGGTCCCCGTCAACATATCGACTTCAACAAACTTCTCCATTCTAACAAAAGCAATGTTGTACTTCATTTTTATCGACACGCCCTGTAAACACATCCACTTTTACTGATTAGCCAATCAAATTATATAATTTGCGTTGATTAGATGAGTAATAGACTGACTATCTCTAATGTTTTGTGAGCGCTATGCAGTAAAGAAATATATTAGCGTTTGTTGCTCAGTCGCTAAACACAATGCTTTTAAGTATAATTAGGCATAATATCAATCAACTGCATTAGCATGTACCATTCATAGCATAAACTGAGGTGAATATGTCTTTTACAACAAAATTTTACCCTAAAGGTGCTTTTATTAAAGACTTAAAGCAATGGTGTGGTATGTGACAGTGCTCTTGCAGATATCATGCAAATTTGTGCAGGAAGTAAACGTGACGCTAACGTGTTCCAGAAATAGGTGTGGCGGCAGCAGCAGGCCACTGAGCAACCCTGTTGAGTCTGCATGTGGAATTGTGAAGAGCAATGAATTATTTGTACAGCAACGTCCTTATTTTGTTGCCCTTGGCGACAATAACAATGACAGCTTGTTCTCGTGTATTGTGTACTTGGATTAGCATGGATCGTTTTCTCTGGCATTCTTTTCATTTTAGATTTGAATCTATGCAGAATGGGATCTGAAGCCATTCATTAAAATGAATCTTCGTGGCCTACTGGGCTATGAAGACATTAACCAGAAAGTGATAAAACATATGATGTTGTATAAGAAAATGTTATTGCTCAGATGTTGCTCTTTCATTGCTCAGGGGAATTAATACATTATGCTTCATATAAACATTGTCTGAGATATTACTTATACACACACACACACGCACACGCAATTAATTTTAACATGTCAATATTGTTTTTGAGAAAAGCTCTATAATAATATTCTCAAAATGTTAGCACAAAAATGTTGTTTATCCATTGTTCGCATTTTTTTTTTTTTTTTTGAAACTTTTTTTTTTTTTTTTTTTTTGGTAATGCTACTACATTCAAAAGTAACCTTTCCCAATTGTTTGCATGATAAAATGGAATGTTCTACAAAAGTTTGCATAACCAATAAAAAAAAACATTTTAAAACATTTAAAAAACATTTTGAATGTTCAAAGAACATTCATAAATTGCATTTTCATAACTTGAGAGTGTTAGCAAATCAATCTTAGAACATATTTTTGTTTGCTGGCACATTATTGTGGCAAATGGGTAAATTATTGAATTGGCATCAGCTTCAGAAGACTCGTTTGTTATATTTTTAAAAAAGCAAAAGCAATCAATTTTGCAATCAAGTTTGTCAATCTGCCTGATGTAGACTTTAAAATCTTTGCAATACTCTGCTATATTTTTCTCAACATGTAAACATGCAGATTGACTACTTCCTTGCTTGGTTTTGCAGTGTAATTAATTTTGAAGCATATTGTGACACGAGCAGAACATTTTAAAGAAACTGTGTTAAGTTAAAAGATTGCGATCCATCCCGTTATCTTTGAATGCAGATGTCTTGTGCTGGCTGTGTATTCACATAAATATGTACACTTCATGCTTTAACTGTAAGAAAATTCCTTATTATGGAATGTTATATTCCTTATTATTCCTTATGAATCTAGGCTATAAAAACGTCAGAGGGCGTAATGATGCATTCACCATCACCCCAAAAGCGAAATGTAATTATTTGCGCAAGTATAGGCCCTATTACAAAGTCAAAGCAAAGACGCTAATAGACACAAATTTGCGCCAGGCCACACAAATGACGTGAATTGAGCGACGCAATTCATAGCTTTCAGTCACGTGACTTGGAGGGCAAAACATCCATAGAACTGCTGCACAAGTGTGTCAATTTTTCATCTGTTTCCCAGCCGCAAATATTTAGAGCACCTCTCAAAAGAATAAAACAAAGGTATTTCTGAACAAAATGCAAGTTTTGGCCATTTGCAATCCATATTAAGCACCCGCGGCAATATTTCAATCATAAACAATGCGACAAAACATTGAAAAAACACTTAAAGTGCCGTAATATATTTAAAACGGTAATATTAAAAGATCAAATTCAGTATTCACCATATTAATGATGCATAGTTTACATAGGTAAGCAGATGAGGCCGGAACATAAACGCAATCCACTTAACGGTTCAGTGTTTTCCTTCTAATGGTTTTCTATGGGAAGCAATTTAATGTGAAACTTTGCACATTGCGTTTATATTCTGGCTTCATCTTCTTGCCTGTACAAAATATACATCATCAGTAAGGTGTTTACTGAATTTCGCCTTTTAATATTTTCGTTTTACTATATTATTTCTTGATGCAATCTGCATAAAAATAACTGGCGGTCAGTGGAGCAAAGCTTCGTTTTGCCCTCCAGGCGGGCGTTCCTATAAGTGTGTGACGTCACGTGAAAACTATCAATTGCCACGAACATGCGATGTAGCATGTTACATGTACCTACACCTCAATCGCATCGTCTGTGTAAATTCAAAAATTTCAACTCGAGCGGAAAATTCGCATGATGCATTGTCACGCAAGCCAATCAGCGAAGAGCTTACTGACACGTCCAGTTGTATCAGAATTTTATATATATATATATATATTTTTTTTTTTTTTATTTATTTTTTTTTTTCAAGCGAGTGATGCAAAATACATCCCGCGAGTAAACTAGAGTGAGTAACGGGATGCAGATATTCGCTTCACATTTTGGTGTGCACACACCATAAGAAAATATGGGTGGTTGATTGCGATTTCACTTTTTTAACTTTAGTTAGTGTGTATGTTGCTGTTTGAGCATAAACAATATCTGCAAAGTTACGAAGCTGAAAGTTCAATGCAAACGGAGATATCGTCTTTTAAAATTCTGGCAGTTTAATGCCTACAAAAACGACTGATAAGAGACTACAACGAGTAGTTGTAGTCTCTTCCTGGGTCCGTTACGTCAAGAACCCAGAATTTTACATAAACCCCGCCCCGGGAACACGCAGCAAAGGGGGCAAGGCCATGCTGCGCTGCTTTAGAGAAGAGAAAGAGAAAACTAGGGGTACACGTAAAAATCTACTCATATATGAATCGCGATTCTGTCTTCTAACGATTCTAATGGATTCACAAGTTTCAAAACCAATGTTCTAAAAGCGGTTCTTAATACTGTTGCTCGCGTCGCCCTGCTCTGCACACGCTCTGCATCTCTCTCTCTCTCTCTCTCTCAGATCATCAGCTCAGTGAATACACATTTTCACACACTGTAGCTATGAGAAGCGTTATACATGGATGTGTGTGCGATTGCCGTACTGTATTAAAGCTTTAATCAGAATAAAACCGTATATTAAAAGCTAACAGAAGCAGTAGCATTTACAAATAACAGCGTATCTAAAAGTATGAGACAACAACAAACAAAAAACTACCATTAAAAGCCATTAAAAGCACAGGTTCTGTGCGATCCTCTTCACTAAAATCCTCTGCGTCTCAATCGGGCTCAAACTGATAAGCAATATAGACGACGCCATTGTTTACAATACAACCGGAGCACATGCCGCTGAGCTGAGGGGCGGGACGATTAGATGCGCTCTAGAGGCGGTTTAGCCAATCACAACACACTGGACCAGCTAACCAATCTGAGCCATCGTGTATTTCTGATGGAGGAGCTTCATAAAAGCAGGAAATGATCAGCGTGTTTAGAGGAGAAGGGACAGAGAAGTGTGGAGTAAAGGTAAACTATGTGAAAAATAATGCATTTTTTAACAAACGAAGCATTAACAATCAAGCCTACAAAAAAAAAACAGTCAACCACCCCTTTAAAAGTCAATGTGGGAAAAAGGAAAAAAACTTATCTTGGTATTGTGACAAATCTGAGCAGAATTTGTAACCTTGTTTAGATGTCCTCTCATACAGGCTTAAGCAAAAGTCTTCATTTGCTTTTCATGTAATTAATTTTTCCCTCATTCTCTCTTTTTCCTGTTTTATTAATTTATTCTTGTATTAATTTGTGGCTATTCATTGACGTTTAATGTTCTCCTGTGGCTGAGAATATAATCTCTTTCTTTTCCACTCGAGCAGCTGACGGTGAGATTGGTGGAGGAAGAGCAGGGATGTTAGCATCAGCGCACCTGTTAGCGTCTTACGTGGGAAATGAGCCTGAGGCAATTAGTCATAGTAATTAACATCACCTCAAACTAAAGCAGGCAAAAGCCAAGTGGCAGTAGAGGAGACTACAATTAGACCTGCTGTCAAAAGTCTACAATTAAAGCAGAATCCTTGTGTCACAAAGCTCCAGTTAATAACACTCCAATGTTTTGTTAGTGGAGGTTTATGACATGATTATTTCAGAGACAAATCCTCTGTGTTTCTATAATTTATCTCTGATCACACAGATAATTAGTGCTGTATTTGCAATTAGAATTGTTTTTCTTGTTCATTGCAGTTGCGGTATGACTTATAACTTGTACGATGGGCTCAATATTAGTGTGGGTCTTTACAGCAGATTGTTTTTCTCACGTGCTGTCCATAAATCGATCGTTTGGACAACAACCAGTTGAAAGTTGCTACAATCAGTTGCTATGTGGTTGCCAGGGTTTTCTGGGAGGTTTCTAGGGTGCTCCAGATGGTTTCTAGGGCGTTGCTATGTGATAGCCAGGGTTTACTGAGTGGTTTCTAGGGTGCTGTGAAGTGGTTGCTAAGCAATTCTGGGTGGTTGCTGGGTCAATAGCTACTGGCACATTGCTATGTGGTTGCTAAGGTATTCTGGGTGGTCACTAGGGTGTTGCTACATAGTTGCCAGGGTTTTTTTAGTGGTTTTTAGGGTGTTCTAGGTGGTTGTTGGGCATTCTGTTTAATTGCTAGGGTGTTCTGGGTGGTTGCTGAGACATTGCTTTGTAGTTGCTAGGGCATTCTGGGTGGTTGCTAGGGCGTTGCTCTGTGATTGCCAGGGTTTTTGAGTGGTTTCTGTGGTGTTCTAGGTAGTTGCTAAGGCATTACTATATGGTATTATATTGTATTACTTACTGACCCTTCTTACAATGAAAAAGGAATGCAAGCCATATTGTTTGCTTTCCACCTTCATGTATATGCTGAATAGCTTAGAAAAGTAGTGGCACAAAACACACACAGTTTGAGTTATCATTCATATCCATAGCAAATGCTGGGGCTTATTCAAATGAGAAATAAAAATAGCCATGCTTGATTTATCAGGAAACACTAATTAACCAACATGATACCTTTATACATAACACTTTGATAGCCTCTGAAATGAATAAATAAATAAATATATAAGGTTGAACATCTCTCAATAGCATAGATTTTAAGCGCTGTTTGCTGCTGTGACAAATAGAAGAGTGAAGGTTATCAATTGCAAATGAAATCATTCAAAAATAAAGTCTTCAACTTGTCAGCCATTGATTCTCGCTTTTTCCCCCGGCAGTAAGATGCATTTGCTACAACTCAGCCTTTAAATTCACCACAAAGAAAGTGCAATCCCAAAAGACTGGTACATAAATACTGTTTTACGAGGGATATTGAGAGCCTCTTCCAGCGGCATGGTGATAAAGCTTCTACTGAATACAGCTCATCATATATAGGTACACACACACCAAACTGAAGTAATGTCCTTTTCACCCCCAATCTTTCATAATCTAAAGCAAATGGCTCCAGCATTTCTTCACCATGCTAATGTGAAACTCTGTGTCTCTGTTTCCATGCAGTTGGCTGCTGTGAGCTGCTGCTGTGACACAACCTCTGTTTACATGCTGTGTGGTTCACAGTCGTATCCAGACAGAGGTATTTAGAGCAACGCTGATTCCAGGAGGTCGCAGGTACAGAGCTGTTATGGCTGACATGTTCTCACAAGTGAAGGCAAATGCTTATATTGGTGGAAAAACAGCTCCTGTGCGCATTGGAGAATGAGATAAGGCTATGGAACTGCCAACAGTGTTTAGAAATATAATGAGTAAAATAGCCGAACTGACTCCAAAAAGCCTCTTTTTTTTTTTTTTTTTACCACTGGATGGAAATGGAAAAGACCGAGATTAGACCAAATGCAACAGAAAGATTGCAGTTACATAAACCTGAGCACTTTGCATGAAAGCAGTACAAGTTGTTAAAATGGTTTATATGGAGGTTACTGTCACAAATCTGGTCCGTGGCTTCCCGTCTGATTATCACCAGAGGTCACCCCTTCATCATATTGACTCTTACACTTCACGAACTGTTTCACAATACCCCGGACTACATTTCCCAGCAACCATTTCACTAATCACCTGCTCACATGTGACCAATCACACACTATATAACACCCACCCAGTTCCTGTTCTAGTCACCGAGTATTGTTCAGCGCTTATCGCACACCTCGTGATAGCTGCATTACAGAGCCAGTTATTATTCTGAGTGTCTAGTTTAGTCTAGTCTTGCCTTGCCTGTTTTCCCGTGTCAAGATCTTTGTCCGTGTATTTTGGATTAACCCTTTGCCTGCTGTTTCGGACTGTGTTTACACCTCGTCTGGACTACTGCTCACGCCATCGGATTTCCCCTCTTGTCAAGCCCTGTTGGATTACGTTTGCCATCGACCGACCCTCGCTTGTTTATTGGACTGTTCTTGTGTCTTGCCCACGTTATACCTGTTGCCATTGTTTTACCCATGCTTGTTTCCTAACCACGCCTCGTCAATAAAAGCTTTGCATATTGATCCGCACGTCTCACGTCTCGTCGGTCCCGTAACAGTTACAGCAGATTTCCCACTAAGGAATCAATAAAGTCTCCATATCCTGCGTACAATAAAACTTTATCATATAATTTTTAAAAATGCCATTAAATCAAAGATGCTCTGCTGACATTTTTCAACAGTAGTATATGAAATGTTCACAGTTTTATGTTTACAACAGGACTGCATGCAGAATTAATAAAAGTATGTTTTTGAAAGTATAGGATACATTTATTTGCATAAATACAGTCAAATATTGTGAAACATTATTACAATTTAAAATAACTTTTTTTAAAATACAGAAATCTGCTCCAACAGATTGCACTGAATCTTATTTATGTATCATTTTCTTTTTATTCTTGACTGTTTTAAAACATTTCAAAATTCATTTTTTATTCTTTGCTTTTATTTATAATTTTATTTTTATGCATTAATTGTGATTATTTTATGATTATTTTAAACCCTTTTTATGAAAAGCATGCACTTTTAATCTGCTTTACAGAAACTTGCTTGCTAATATACAAAATGAAAAAAAACATTTCTCATTATGAATGTTAAAAACAGTTGTGCTGATTAATATTTTGTGGAAACTGTGATTTGTGGTTGTTGTTTTTTAGGATTCTTTAATGAATAGAAAGTTCAAAAGAAACCACTTTTGTTTAATTTAATGTAGCCTTTTTATATTAATTAATGTTAGTAATTATGTTGCCCATGTGTCAATCTTCCTGTGGGACAACTAGCCCCTGTCTCCTATATTCATATATAGTATATGAAATGTTTTAGGAGAAGGGACATTCTAATTTTGGTTGCAACTTTTAAATGTGATTTTTGTTTAGAGTACACTAGACGTACTGTAGGCAACAATAGTATGATAGTATGGGCATAGTTGGGCAGATGACTGCAAAGCTAGCACACAAAACTCTGCTTTTCATTTCTTCATAGGATCTTTAAAGCTCTCTCAAAGACATTACACCAAGAGAGTCCAGCAACAGAAGCCTTGACGTTTGCTACATGGGGAAAAGAGCCAATTCCTCTCCAGAGAGACACTTCTCTGACCATGAGGCCACCACCCACAACATAAAGATGATGTCTATAGCACACATATTTTCTGAGGGGAGATACGTGACAAGTCATCCTTGGTTATTTAGACCTCTCAGGACTACTTATGGGAGTAATATCGGATGTTTGCCGAAAGTGAATTGAGAACATAAACAACATGGTTGGAAGGAGTTCTGTGTTCTTTATTGATCCGCTGGGATTTTGGAGGCTCTTGCAGGAACGGGCTGAGTAATAAACACAGCCATTAATTGGTTAATTGTTTTTTCTGACAACACTGTTTGTGACTGATGATTGGACATAGACTGATGAGAATCTCTGCAGGGGGCTCAACTAAAAGACAATCTATTTCTCAGATCTATCTGGACTCCAGCCCAGATTCATTACAGGCACATCTGATAATTGCAGGGGTCTTGATGAGAGATTATATCACTGTCACCATAAAGATTATAGGGTGCTTATCTTGTACTCTTGGAGAAGTTCTTTGTACAAAGAATAAAGGGAGTCAGGGAAGACAATATTTTTTTTTTTTTTTTTCTCTCCCTGACATGGCTGCATCAACACTACTGCGGTTACTGAAACCACACCTTCTTTCTTTGCGTGAACATTTGGGCGGTGTTACGCAAATATTTCCACATCGTGACGTAGACATGTGGGGGCGTGTTTGAATGAGGCGTTTTAGCCCGGTCTGGATCAGCCTTCTCTTTTAGATAGAATAAATCCTTTTGTGGGAGACTTTGAGCTTTGTAACTCTGCAGATCGTATACATGCACAAACAGCTGCATAACACACTAAAGAAAAGGAAAACAAGAAATCACATCAAATGACCCCTTTAATGCATACTTGCTGAATAAAAGTATCATAAGGAACATTTTATGGCCTTAAATGGCTGCTGTAGAATTTTTTTTAATAATAATAAAAGTATAGATTTTTTTTTTTTTTTTTTTTTTTTTGTGGAAGCTTTCTACATAAGTAAACAATTGGAAAAATATATATATATATATAAAAAAATCTAAATTTGAGTTGAAATAATTTATTAGCTCACTAAATACTTTATTCCGAAGTTCTCTGATTTCATTTTCAATACAATCTATAATTGTAACAGTAATGCAAGACAGCGGCATCTGCATTTGTATGAAATGAGTGTGTCAGAGATACCCGGATAAATGGTATATTATTTAACGTTGCTTTTGGAGAATAACACACTTCGCAATGTTGCGACTGACCAATCAGAATCAAGTATTGAGTATTCTGAATAAATAACGAAAGCATATTCACAACTACATAAAGCAGAGACATGCACAATAAGCCTTGATGGAGAATGCAAATGAGCAAACCTGACCTAATCAAATGATAAAATGGAGTGACCCATCTGATATGACAGTGCTAACCCTGCAGGAGGCGGCATGACAGCAGATTTGATATCTCAATCCATCTTGACTGATGAGGTGAAATCAGGCTAATTGAATTCAGGCGTAAATCAGCGGGTTGTTTGAGTGAGGCTGCCATGATAGGGGCTGGCTGAAACCCAACACACATCTCCAGCGTTTTGAACGTATGAAGTCAAGCATGAGTTCAGGTCTGCAGGATGAAACTGGGTTCTTGGCCATTTTGAGATGTCTTGCATGCTGCATGTGCTGTCATGTCCTCTTGACACAGGATTAAAATGACCCATATACACCAGAACAGATGGCAGGAACCGCTGGCAGATGACAGTCCTGGACAGATCAGGCTTGGAGCTGTTGTTGTCCAGCTGTGCTGGTCTTGCACTGACACTCTAACCAACAGTCACTGATTTCCTTCATATTCAATTCTTCTTTTCCCTCTCAAGCCATCTCTTCTCATGGTGCCCAAAAAACTATAACTATAATAACAGAAATATCAATGTTTTCTTAAACCTTATGTTGTGTTCTGCTCATTTTGACCCATAGATGTTTTGTTTTTTGTTTTTTCAAAAAATGCTAATGCTGCCTTCACATGCTATTGGAATTATCGTAAATACTACTTTATACTACCTTTCAAGTAATTTTTACAACTTGGAAACTCAGATCATTTTGATTCCCGAGTTTCCTAGTTTGGTGGGCCATAACCTTTAAACCTTTTGTAGCTGTAGTGTTTTATTCAGTTTTTCCCCACCACCACATCTACATTGTTTTCTCTTGTAGTTAGTCATGTATATTTGTTATATAAATAACAATTTTTTTGCAAATTGTACACAACAAAAAATAGTATATTTGACCAAAATCATCAGCAAGCTGAATATCTAGATAGTGCTGTTAATGTTTATATGGTTTACCAATGAATGAGATGCTACATTTTATTAAAAATCCATTGGTTATTGACTATTTCCTATACATTTTGGCTGTACATAATATTTCCTCAATAAATGGGCAAGAATAAAATAAAGAATAAGCTGTCCTCCATGATTCCTGTTATTTATGACAACAAAGCATTTGACAAACTTGTAATTATAACTTCAGAAGTGGGAAGTACAGTAGGAAATTTCCAATAGCACATGAAGGCAGCATATTGCTATTGCATTGAACTAAAATTTACAGATGTTCCCAGTCAAAAATGACCAGCCTACAAAAATTACTTATAAATTTCTATATTATTACCAGATTTTGAATTCAATCTTTTTATCAACTTGTTTTCTTTCAAATAACAGGTTTTTTATTTCTTTTTGGAACTGATGGTCGTAGGGCTCATTGAGTTTATGCACCTCTGTTTTGGAGTGAGCATTGCCAAAAGTACCCACAAATAATATATTTTTTTTCCACTAAAAAATTGAGGTGCATAAGCTCAGATCAATGAAGCTAGGATTGAATCCAAGAGTTGGTGATGATATAGCATAATGAGAGATTACGGGCAATTTTTGTATGGAGTTTTGTCCATACAATGAAAGTCAG
Source organism: Spinibarbus caldwelli (assembly GCA_039654775.1). Taxonomy (NCBI): domain Eukaryota; kingdom Metazoa; phylum Chordata; class Actinopteri; order Cypriniformes; family Cyprinidae; genus Spinibarbus; species Spinibarbus caldwelli. The sequence goes on from CM077240.1 coordinate 27,602,436, forward strand.
CAGGGTCCCGTAACCTCTTTTGTATTTCACAGATCAAAGACAATCATACATGAGTTTGAAACATGACAGAATTTTCATTTTTGAGATAAACATCCTTTTTTAAAACTCTCAAATCAACAATACAAGTGTTGAAACATGAAAGAGAATCTGTTTTGATTATCTTCATCCCTAATGTGCATGAAAAGGAAACAATCCTGCAAGCTTTTATTATCCAGGTTGTTAGAAGTAAAAAAAAAAAAATAATAATAATAATAATAATAATTTGTTTTATTAAATAATTATTAATAATTTATTTTTTCATTTATGTTTGCACTTTTATCTTTATTGTATTGTTTAATGTCATGATGCTGTTCAAATAAAAGCTCATATTGCCACAAGTCAGTGCTGATGATAATGGTTATGTATGTACATATATATGTTTTGTTTAATAAAAAAATATTTTTTAAAAAGCATATAATAAAGGCTCATGGTGCTTCACAATGATATTGCTGATACCAGCTGCATTTTAATGCACAACCTCATATGCTTGAAAGGTGCCAGGTGTCATCATAAACTGATGTCAACTAGTATGTTGTTATTTTGTTTGAAGCTTTTTTTTCCCCCCTTCAGTTCTATATTCATATGTTTAAAATGAATGTATGTGTTTCTTTTTTCCACTCAAGCCCCAGAGCATCTGATTGCAGAATACAAAAATGGAACATTATCTTGTCAAACACGCAGGGAAATCTTCGCTATGTTTGACTCAGAAATTGAATCACTCAGTGTAAAATGTATCGTGTGGCATTTCTGCTATACATTTCAAATATGTTTTTTTTTTTCCTACTCAAATGTAGCGATATGTTTTCTAAGGAACAAGTTGCATACACACACACACACACACACACTTGTTTCGCTATCCTTGTGGGGACTTCCATAGGCGTAATAGTTTTTCTACTGTACAGACCGTATAGTCTATTGCCCTACACCAACCCTACACCTAAACCTAGCCCTCACAGCAGACTTTTTGCATTTTTACATTTTCAAAAAACTTCATTCTGTGTGATTTATAAGCTTCTTTACCTGTGGGGACCTCAATTTAGGTCCCCGCCATGACACAAGTCCCCATGAGTCTGTGTGTATTCAGGTTTAAGTCCCCACCTGAATAGAAAAACAGGTACACACACACACACACACACACACACACACACACACAACTAGCTTTGTTATTCAATGCTTCTGAGTCCCAAATAGTCTGTATTGTTAACTACCAGCAAAAGCTTTAGGAGATCATTACTTTGAGTCAAAATACATTTTAACATGTGTATAATTTTCATTATATTTAAAGGAAATTCGGAGATTTGTCTCTTAGTTTAATTTCCAATGGACAGATACAACCCTTTTAACTAACAGACATCATAACTGTTGACCTTGACCCTGTAATAGGATCATTGGTATTGGTAAAATGCAGTTGGTTGGTTTAGTCATTAAAATATGGACTGGTAACAAAAGATTGTAGGTTCAAATCTCAGGAGGACAGTTAATAAAAAATAATAAAAAATAAAAAAATGCTCTATAAGTCACTTTGAATACAAAAGCATAAATGAAAATCTGCAGTAAATCCTCCCCACCACCAGAGACACTGTTTGCCACAGTAAGACTCACCTGGTCACCAGTCCCTGTTGGTATGTATACAGGGTTTTGCTGGGGGTTTTTTCTACTGTTGCAAGGTTTTGACAGTAGTTCTGCATTTCTGAGTGTTTGTAGCTTCTGATTGTTTCCCTTATAGTCTCTGAACCTTATTGACTTATTCTACCTTTGACTTTTGATTTGGATTTGTCTGTTGGTGTGGATTGACTTTCTAGGTTGCCATTTTGGTTTTGTCTGCTGGATTTTTATGAATTTGAATTTGGTTTTTATCTATGCAATATTCTCTGATCTGGTACAGATTTATTAATACAAAGATGGTTGTTGAGAGTTTAGGGTGGTTTATCACCCAAATAAATGTAGGAATCAAAATGTGTGTTAAAGTTGGTCCAGATATATATTAGTAAATTCAGTCTTTTTATATGTATATTTTTAAGGTTTTACTTCTTTCATTTATTAACTCCACTGACGATGTATGAAGGTTACAAGCATTTCATTATGAATTTCTACAGTGCATTTTAAAGGAGTTCTTCTGTTCACTTTAATCTTATTCTGTAAGAAATGAAGATAAACATGAAACAAGGACAAAAAAAGAATCAATTAACATCAGTTATGAATGCTAGATTAGACCTAGAGGACAATTAAGTTGAAGGGTAATTAACTGTCTCTCTGGATGGTCAAATCAATATGGGAATGATTCTTTGCACTAAAAGCTTACAGTGTAAGTGGGGTGATCATATTGACTTCTGAAGCAGCTGGTGGGTTTCAGGGGTTTTCCAGCTCTAATTAACTGCGAGAACTCTGTAGCCCTTCCTCAGAGACCATGTGGCATCTTTTACCTTGTTTAAACTCATGCTAGATGATAGCGTCTTTTATTTCTGTCCTATTGACCAAGCATTGTGGATGTAGCATCATGTTGATTTTAAGCATATTTTTCAAAAGTTCTACAAACGTCTTTAGGGGTAAAGCTCATAAAAACTCAACATTTTTAAACAACATTAAAATTCTAGGAAAAAGTAAAAAAAAAAAAAAAAAAATACCATAAAACCAAGGCACTCCATTTCAAGTAGTTTGCATTTTTGTCCATACATATCTTAACATTATTAATTTATTATTTATTCATAAGCCTTTTATTTAACTAATTACTATGAAATGACCGTAGCCCAGGAATTTATGTCACGGTTTTTTTCTAGACTGCGCTGAAAATTATGAATGTGTCTTAAGATTAGCCCTTCTGATGTCAGTCGGCCTAAAAATATACGTCCGAAATCCTAAGGTGGCTGGCGAAAGGCCTGAACCGAATTGACTGAGCTCCACACATGAGAACTGTTGAGGCTGGCAGTGCAGTCCTTCAATCTCTGAGCTGCAGCTGATGTATTAATTAAAGTGCAGTTGTGTGAGCAGATTCTGTTCATGCATGAATATAAATGTGTCTCTGCTGTCAGGTCAGTAATCTACACCTATCAGTGATACTCTTGCTGGTTTGTTCAACTAATTGGTATTGAACAGAAGACATGTGACATTCACAGCACTTGCTGAATGGCTGGAATTATTGGTATGGATCAATTATTGGATACTGGAAGGTAGCCAGCAAGTTCATGTAGCACAAACACTGCAGATGTGATTCGAAGAGGGCAGTCTGTGCTTCACCACATATTGCTCTATAGCAGGGGTAGGCAATGTCGGTCCTGGAGTTTAGCTCCATACCTGAAATAAAACCTCACCTGCCTGTAGCCCTAGTAATTCTGAAGACCTTGATTAGCTTGTTCAGGTGTGTTTGATTAGGGTTGGAGCTCTGCAGGACCGACGTTGCCTACCCCTGCTCTATAGGGTCAAATGCTGCAGTTTGTTTACTGGACCAAAAGTTGCCTGGAGAATAGATTGATTAGCATAAAATAAAAATAGGCCCTGTTTACTTTCTTAAAGGTGCTTAATGTAATTTTTAGAATGTACAAACCTATAAAAATACATATGTTATGTATTTAGAACAATATGTTCGCAAATATTTAGGAAACATGTTAAGTTCACATACTTGTTTCTCCAAAAAGCAACGGTACAGCCAGTTATTCTTCTTTGAAATGTGCATTCAATGTCAGAATGTCTGTTTTTGTTTTGGTCTGTGTGATTCCGCCCACTGCCAATTTACCCAATAGGATTTTGACACCCCGGGTTGCCAGTTGGTGGAAAAACAACATATTGCAGCTACGGAAGCCACCAAAGAACTAGGTCAGAGATCGCAGATTCTACCCGACCTAAAAAGCCCTATGTCCAAAGGTATATTAAAACACTGATAAATCAACTCATTTACTTGCAGTGTATAAAACTCATTGCCTTCCCTTGTCACTTGCGTTTGTTCATGTTGTCTGTCCCCAACCTGGCAACCCATGTAAGCGTGAGTCTGAGGAGGAGGGGGCGGGAGAAATGACTCTCTGCAATCTTTTGAATTTGGTCTGCAGTACCTATTTTAACTGCAAGCTATCAATATTATATACTGCACCTGGGATAGTTTACTCAAAAATGAAAATGGTAATAATTTACTCAAACTCATGTTGGTAAATGAGGCTGTTGGTCTCTAACATTCTGCCTAACTTGTGACCCATAAAGGAATTTAACTCATGTGGGTTTGGAATAACATGAAACTGAGAATTGACAGAATTTGTCAGAAATTCATTTTTGGGAGAACTCTCATTTTAATATATGTTCCTGGCCTTATAAATGTAGTAATTTCTTTCCAAAAAAAAAAGTTTGTTTTGAATGTTTTCAAACACTCTCTACATTTATAATTGTTTGGCCCACACTTTCAGGGGAAAAAGGTACAAAAGTTGTCACTGGGTTGGTACCTTTTCAAAAGGTACACCTTTGTACCTTATTTACACTAAAAGGGTGCATATTGGTACCTTAAAGGTACATATTAGTAACGTTTTAAAAGATACTGCCGCAGTGACAACAATTTTCCCTTTTTTTCTGAGAATGCAGAACTGTTTATTGTGTAGGGCTGCTCAAACAAACAGAGCAATGTCACAGTTTACATTTTTCATCTAAATAAATCTTTTAGTTGCTGCAAAACAATAAAGGATTTAAAGAAAGTTTTTTTTTAACATCAAAAATGGCAGAACTTTATAGTGAATGGCAGAGCCTGTGACCCGTGTGACCAAAAAGAACATTACAGCTGTCTTCAGAATTACTGATATGCATGATAGGAGCCATTTACATCCTCTTTTGGGCCCTGTTTTCACTGTAGACCTGTGATTTCATTAGAGCCCCGATGCCCTGTAGAATGTAGCTGAGCTCACGATTGCAAATTATCACATTTCTGAGCTCTGTAGAGCACAGTGGCCCGCTTCCCCACCAGATGTATGCCTCGACAGACTCTGAGCGCAGTCAGCTAGAAAACTAGCAGCAGGTGTCTGCCTGAACCGCTGTGTTTGTGTATGAGTGTGTGTGAGAGACAGAGACCTGGGGAGAGCGCGAGAGAGAATGCGAGTCCTGCAGGGAGCCTGCGTTTCTCCATACTCCCTCAAGGCATCTGTCATCAGGGTACTCATGGGATGTAACAGCTCATTGTTTACCTCTTTTGTTTTCATAACTCTCTCATAACTACCTGTTTTATGTAAAATCTGGGAGCAGGCTTCACTGCGCACCCTGAAAAACCATTTAGAAATTTTAATGGAGTTCATTTGCCGAAGCGCTCCTACAGGCCATGGGCATCTTTGCATGAACGTTTCATCACAGCATCTGACAGCAGGCCTTTGTCTCCTGTTAATTGATTTACAGTCTGAGCCGAATCCGCGCTTGTGTACGCACACAGAATGCCAACAACCTGCCTTGATTCCCATTGGATTTTTCCGGAAATCAGACAAGGCTACAACTAAAATCACAAAGCACATGCAATCTCTCAGGCTTATTGCTATCGTCTCTAAGGCAGGAATTGCATGAAATGTGAATGGAAAATAATATAATATAATATAATATAATATAATATAATTTATTCTACGTGGGCCGTTGAATGCTTCAATCTGATTGGTGTGCAATTATTTTCAGGGAAACGCACGGCGAACGTAGTTCCAGGCAGGTCTTGACCGCATTACATGACCATATCACTTCGCCAAATTATTTGAGTTATTTCAAAGGTCCTTAAAGCAAAAGAACCAAAACCCACAACTACACTGGCCAAACAAATAAATATAGTAAACAAAAGGATAAAAATGATAGATTATGTCCATTTTTTTGCCACAAAATTACGTTTTATTATGTACGGAAAGCACATACTCTATCTCTCCCGCTCTCTCTCCCTCACAGACAGTTTGTTCACACGTTAACATACGCGCTAATGTTGTTAGCGCTACTCTGACGATTTTATCAGTAACATAGTTTAACAACTTAAAAACAACATGACTTCTCACAAGCGAGGTAACAACAACGGCGCTGTTCGTGAAGAAAATTAATAAAAAAAAAAGGCTTTAAAGCCTCGTTCAGACTATCAGCCCAAATCCGACTTTTGTGCAAATCTGATTGAAATCCGATTTTATTTAATTAGGCTTAGTTCACACTGAAGGCTAAAGTGGCCCAAATCCGACTTTTTTGCCCAAATATGACCCATATCTGATTTTCTTATGACAGTCTGAACAGCACAAATCTGATTTTTTCAAATCAGGCCCAAGCCACTTTCATATGTGGTCCTAAATCGGATACATATCCGATGTTTTGCAATGTGACTTCAGTCTGAACGGCCATGTCGCATTTCATGCGATTTTTACATCATTGAAATGCGACAGACGTCACAATTCTGCACTGGAGGAAATCATGCTCTCCTTCTTCTTAATATACTTCTTCTTATCATTTCGTTATTTAGGCTCCGATTGCACATTAACTTAAAAATTGCTAAACACACGCTAACACGAGCAGCATCCATTTTTATTTCCGCAAACACAGTGCGCTGCGTCTGACGTCACGTCTTCTTCTGCGCATGCGGGTCACTTCAGGGCCGTATACGGTTCACACACGAGACTGACGGCAGTTGCATTTAAATGACAATGTGAACAACAGCGCAAAAAATCCGATCTGAGCATTAAGACCTGCAGTGTGAACTAATGCTGCATTCAAGTCCTCCTGGGACGTTCGTACTTACAAGTTGACAAGTTGTTATTAAGATGTCGGGTGCGTTCAAGTCACTTTGGTCGGAACAAGATGGCGATTTAACTTTTCTACATAAAATTCAATGATTTTTTTTAACTCCACATCTACAAAATGATGAAGAATGTGCATCATTGTCTTTTTTCTGTTTTTATTTAATTTATGAAGATGATGTAAACTGAATAATTATATATTCTATTATAATTATACAATAATATAATATTTTGTATGTGTAACTTATATAGTTTTATTGTACATTACAAAAAAAATAATAATTTTATTCATTTCAACAACTTTACCGACGCTGCATATCTTTAGTCTTTGGCTGCGTCCATTGCATCCAACATGTTTTTTCACTGACATGCCCCCAACTCGGAAACTCAGGACTTAAAGAAAATTTTGAGTTTCCCACTCGTAATAACGACTTTGTGGTGGCGTTCATGTGCGTTCAACTCGTAAATACGATGTATCCGACATGACTTGAACGCACCATAAGTCATAGTCTGAACTGCAATGAACTACAAGAAATCCGATTTGTGCAAATCCGTTTTGAGCTACATTCGTATGTGGTTTGGAATCCCATTCAAATCGGATTTCTGGAAATCCGTTTCAGTCTTTTCTACAGGAGGATCAACTAATCCTTTGCCACCCAATAATGTTTATGACAAAGCTGAAGATGTCAAATGCTCAAATTATGATCGTATTAAATTATTTAAATTAATTTCAAAGTCAGAGTATTTCTTATTCCTTCTTAAAGAGGCTGTTTGTTTTAGTTTACCCATAAATGTTAATAAATGCATTAACTATCAAACATGTACTAACATGTAGTTAAGGCTGCCGTTATTCATGCATGAATCCATATGACTCCAGTCATTGTTAAGGATAACTCTTCATTAGTTCATAATTAGTTAACTCCTTTAATAATCATTAGTATGTGATGAATTGAGTATTAATTTAGGCATTAGTACATGATTATTCATGTACCCTTATTGTAAAGTGTTACCATATTTTTATTATGGTATTTTTAGATATTATTTTACTTATTTTACACACTTTTTTATTAAATGTTATGTTTTATTTACATCAAGAATAATAGCATTTTAATATAATAGTATAACTATATTTTATAATTCACAATAATTGCTAGAAGGTTCCTATAATTATATCAGTCCAGTGGACCCTCTGGAATTTTGAGCCCTGCTAGATAATACTACAATATAAAGCTCTTGAAATGGAAAAACCTCCTCTTTCCAGTGATCACCAGTCCATTCAGAGAAAAGGTGCACATGAGGAACATTTTGCTGTCTGTCTGTGTGTGATGAGCTCACCTGCTGCCTACCAAGTAGGTCTAATATACCTGGAGAAAGCGATCTGTCAGCTTTCCCATCCATCTCATTGGCAGTTGCTCGGCTGCGCACAGCCCTGAAACACAAAAAAGGCAGATTTATTAGAAGACACCATGACTCTTTCTCTTGGTACCCCCATAGATTTAAACACCCCAGGGCGCATTTCTCCTGTGCATCAACTTTTTAATTCATATTTCTGTTTGAAATAAAAGCTTTTCTGGGGCATGTCATCACTAATCCCACTGTCTGACTTCTTTCCCTCCGCATCATGTTACAGAAAATGACATTATTCTACTCTTTGAAATGCACCAGTGTAGCCTGTGGAGTTTGGCGCCATGCAGAACACAATTACGGTTTGAGGGTTCTTCAATCTTTTTGTTAATACAGATGCAAGTGGGTTCTCAAGTGGCCAAATGGAAATCTGTTTTAAAATAGATATGTGAAATTAATCCTTAAGATATATTTCCAAAACCCCACACAAAGAATATGCATAAAATACGTTCCCATGAGCAGTCTTCCAATTGTAAAAATTAAGGAAGCACTAAATTTAATTTCTTTGGGCCCTGTTTATGGATTAAATTAACATCCGTCTCGGTAATCCAGTCACAAGTGTAGTAACTTGCATCTCAAATTTGTCTCTTGTGACCACTTGTGATGAGGGTCTTTGAATTTGTGACTACATACATCATTTACTATGTCAGTGTTCTGCTGCATGTTGATGTGATGTTGGCGTTTCGCTAAACTAAAAATATAATACTGTCACGTGCATTTTTTTATTACTTCTGAATGTGGCTTGAATGTTGCAATCATTCAAAATGCTATTTGGCTCTGTACACTTTGTCACCGTTGGGCATGCTATTAAAAAATGTAGCTACTAACTACTCTTTAGAAAAATTAAATTAGCTGAATATTAGCCATTAGAAAAAAGCAACCACCAACTACACAAACTGAAACTACATGGCAAAAGTAACAAATAAAAAAAATTTTTTAATTGAAATTAAGCTGAAATAAATTGTAACATAAATTAAAATAAAATCAATTAAAATGTAAATATTTTATAAACCTTACACTAAACAAAAATGAACTGTATTACTAAAAACTGTAGCACTAAAACTGTAGGACTAAAATTATTAACTGGAAATGAATGAATGAATAAATACATAAATTGAACAAAATAAAATCTATAAAAAAAATTGTCATTTTAAACAAACAAAAACAACTAAAGCACATAACAAATTTACCAAAAACCAAAACTTACAATGAAAACTAAAAATATAAAAATAAAAGCTATATACAGTGCCTTGCGAAAGTATTCATACCCCTTCACTTTTTTTCACGTTTTGTTATGTTGCTGCCTTATGTTAAACAGCTTTTAAATTACTATTTTTCCACATCAATCTATACTCCATACACCATAATGGTAAAGTAAAAAACAGGTTTTTAACATCTTCGCAAATTTATTAAATATAAAAAACTTAAATGATTCCATTGCATAAGTATTCATACCCTTATCTGGGACAGTTGGAATTTAGCTCAGGAGCATTCATATTGCTTGTAGATGTTACTACACCTTGAGTGGAGTTAACCTGTGGCAAATTCAATTGAATGGGTATGATTTGGAAAGGCACACGTCTTAATAAAAGGTCTAACAGCTAGTAATGCATATCAGAGCAAAAACCAAGCCCTGAGGTCCAAAGAACTGCCTGTAGAGCTCAGAAACAGGGTTGCGTCAAGCCACACATCTGGGGAAGAGTTGAGAAAAAAATTATGCTTCACTGAAGGTTCACAGAAGCATGTCTCTGTTACCCTTAATGGAAGACGTTTGAAACAACCAGTGCTCTTCCTAGAGCTGGCCTCCTGGCCAAACTGACCAATTGATAAAGAAGGGCTTTGGTTGGTGTGGTGACCAAGAACCTGATGGTCACTCTAGTTGAGCTCCATGATCATATGTGGAGACAGGAGAAACCTACAGAAGGACAAACATCACTGCAACACTCCACCGATCTGGGCTTTATGCCGCTGTGGCAATACTCAATCCTCTCTTCAGTTAAGGCACATGAAAACACACTTGGAATTTGCAAAAAAAGCACCTAAAGGACCCTCAGACTGTGAGAAAGAAGATTCTCTGGTTTGATGAACCACAATTCCAAACATCATGTTTGAAGCAAACAAGGCACTGCTCATCACCTGCAGAGTACCATCCCAAAAGTAAAGTGTGCTGGTAGCAGCCTCATGCTGTGGGGCTGTTTTTCAGCGGCAGGGACTGAGGGACTCATCAGAGTAGAAGAAAAGCTCAATGCACCAAAATATTGAGATAGCCTTAATGAAAACCCAGTCCAGAGCTTTCAGAACCTCAGACTGGGCAGAAGGTTCACCTTCCAACAGGACAATGGACCTAAACGCACAGCAAGAGTGGTTTATAGACAACTCTGTGAATGTCCTTGAGTGGCCCAGCCACAGCCTGAGCTTGAACCCAATCAAATATTTCTGGACAAACCTGAAAATGTGCATCTGCCCCCGTCCAACCTGACAGAGCTTGAGAGGTGGAGAGGTGAAGAGGTGAGGAGAAGAATAACAGATAATTGCCAAATGAAGATGAGCAAAGCTTGTCGCATCAAACAAAAAACTTGAGGCTGAAAGGAGCTTCAGCTATATATTTATTTAAGGGTGTGGATACTTATTCAATGTACTTATTTAAATTTTTTTATTTTTTAATAAATTTACGAAGTTGTGACAAATCTGTTTTTGCTTTGTCAGTATGGTGTACGAAGTGTAGATTGATGTGGGAAAAAAAGTCATTTAAAAGAGTTCAACGTAAGGCAGCAACATAAAAAAAACACATGAAAAAAATGAAGGGGTATGAATACTTTCTCAAGGCACTGTATATATATATATATATATATATATATATATATATATATATATATATATATATATATATATATATATATATATAATACTAAAATAACACTGAACAGGAACTTAAAATAGCTTAAAATATGGTAAAAATTACTACTGCGACTAAAAAAAAAAAAAAACATGGTACGTCAAAGCCATTGTTATCCTACACTCTAATGTCTGCTTTCACTGTTTTTATTGAAATGTCTTTTACTGCAGTATTAATTTACAACCAGCATGCAAGTGTAAGTAAATACCAATTTTATCCATTGCTTTGAGAGCACCTTTTTTGTTCACTGTGTTCTAAAGTATCCTGTGAGAAATTGAGCTAAATGATTCAGTGTTCAAGTGAGCCATCTGAATGAATCAAACTCAGTTGCAGACCAATTCAGTTTTGCTAACCTGGGCTGTCTCTCTAGAAAGTGTCATTGTAAGCACCAGTTGTCTCTACAATCTACTTTGGCTTTTACAATACTTTTGGAAAACACAGCCGTATTTGACTGATTCCTTGAAAAGGACCTACATTAGTGAAGCGGACAGTACGGCGGAAAGTATGCGTCACGATTACTTAAATATTGAGAAACTACATGATTAAACAATAACAACGGTACTGAGAAATGTAGCTAAACATAGCTTTGTTATGATTGCGTCACTCGAGTCGGTTGTCAGTAACAGATCTAAATGGGGCCTTTGTAAACCCAGATAAAAGCAAAGGGTGACGATAGTTTTCTCACAGCACGCAGACGCTTGAATCCCTTCAGGACTTCCAACTGTCCAAAAACCCAAACAAGACAATCAATTAAACAAGCACGCAGCGAACCCCTGCAGCATCGCATCAAAATAAAGACGATTTTACCAGACACAGCAGAGGACTAAATATTATACACAAAGGTCTCATTAATTTTGATTTTGTTTGTATTGTAGTGTGAAGAGACAGAGTGACCTTTAATAGACACCAGCAGTGATAACAGAGTAATTAAACGGAGAATATGTGTGTTTATATGCCTCCCTGGCGTGTGGGTTTATCAGGGTTGAAATGTCTTTAAATTCTGATAGTTTGCCATATGCCTCACAGATACTGTATGTGTGAGATCTTATGAAGCAACTTATTGCTTTTCACAATTAGACTTATGGTCTTTACTGTAGTGTTTTCAAAGGAGAAATGGAGAAAGAGCCACGTTATATGGTGAGCAGGAAAATTTAATAAATGTTTCATAGCCTTACTGTATAACAAATGAAACCCTGTGATAATAATATCTGTCATATAGAGGTCCTGTCCTCACTCCATTTATTATACATAACCGTCTTCGGTCATATCAAGTCAGTGGTTGATTAAAAAAAAATATGCAGCAGTGATGTATAGTCTATAGACTAAATGAGCTCTACTTACTGTAAAAGTGTTCTTGTTTTTATTCTTTCCTGTTATATGACAAATACAATATGAGAATGTGCTGTCTTTATGTGGTAGAAAATAGCACTAGCAAGCAACAAGTTCAATGGTTTGGCTGCCACATATACTAATAAAAAAATTTAAAAAAAGAAAGAAAAACGTTTTCAGCATCTGGCAAATTCTGTTTGATAAAATGTCAGCTGTGATGTTATGCCAAAATAGTGCAAAAAAACTTTCCTTCACGTTGTAGGTTCCACCAGTACAGATAAATGGCCATCTTTATGAGCGAGTCACTGAATCATTCTTTCAAATGATTCTTTAAAAACAGTTCATTGATGAATTAAACAATTGACTCTGAATCATTCAGCGACAAATGCCCATCTTTACGAGTGACTTATTGAATCAGTATTTCAAAGTGATTTATTCAAACTAAACAAGTAAATCTCTGAATCATTCATTGAAGCGATTCACTTAACTGCACTGATTCATTCAGGAATGCCACTTCTGTGTGTTACTCGTACATTAGGTGCTCAGCGTCGATCAACTTTGTTAAAAATCGTTTCACTGATGGATCAAAAACAAAAAAGTATTTATTATCAACTGCTTGTTTATTGAAAAATCAGTGTGACATTGTGCTGCTCTTGCTCATGTGATATTGCTTAAATAATGTTAAATATAAATTGTTAATTATAAAATTGTTTTTAATATTTATTCATTATCAATTATTAGCAAAATATTAACACATGATAATTTATTTAAACACAATTGGAGCTTTTATAAAATTGCTACACAAGGTAATGTGTTATAGTGATTTTGTCATGGTTCATGTGGGTTTTAGGTATTCCACAAAGTGTTATGCCTATACATAAGGTCCTTAACTGTGTTAAAGTCACCATAAAAACAAAAAATCTCTCAGAGCTTGTTGCTTTAATAGAAGCGAACCTTGTTTCCCACATCACACATACACAAACACCTCTAGAGTAACAATCTGTTTCATTCAACAGTTTGTGTGGCTGTCATAAAGCATGCGA